>CAIGQW010000259.1:10355749-10373142 GCA_903798125.1 Danio choprae
TCGGTTTTAAGGCAATGGGTTTACTCAATTACATCAATAAAATAGCTAATTACTTTTTAAAGTGTATTAATGATACCTTCTGGTGTTTTTTGTCCTAATAGGACCTCAATATGTATCCTCATTTACTTTCATTGAATGTAGAACATTCTGCAAAATACCTTTTTTTTTTTTTTTGTTCCACAGAAAAATGATATACAGTTACTCTGTTTTTGGTTTTAACAGCTATTGCTAAATCTTGTTCTATATGATGTACTAATCCTGCAATGATACTGTTTACATTAGTTACCATTTGGAATTTTTCTGACAGCCATATTTTGTTCAGTAGCATTGTAAATATCCATGTTTTTTCTATTGCAAGTCTTGTATTTCAAACAAAATCATGTAAGCACTTTTTTAAATAACACCTAGTTTTACTTCCTCAAGTCATTGAACCATGTGTTTTAAAAAAAAGCAGTTCAGCAGGAAACACCATCACTGTGTGCTTCCTCTATGCAAATGCTTCAGCATTCAGTCCTTCAGCATTTTGAACACAGACGCTCTTATGCTGCTGCTCGTCAATGCCGTGCACTCATTTCTCAATTTGCTTGTTTTTGTTTCTTTTTCGTTATATTGTAAACCCAAGACTTCTCTGTACATCAATGCAGTTCCGCCAAAGATTTCACTGAAATCTGCATCATTGGCCCCTGCCCGTTCATCATCAAAACCAAGGTAAGACCACAAATGATCAAATTTTTTGACATTGTTAAACCTGTTTGCAGATATGATTAAAACCAGCAGTGGCGACGTATACAGCCAGGGCCCAATTTTAGATTGACAACTGCATAAATCTGTTAACTACAGCACTGTGCTTCACACAGGTGGTCTCAGCCAAGACGCAAGCTGTTATTGTTGGTTTTGTCTCGCACACCACAAGGAGAAACATGCACTTAACACATAACTGAGTTCATTTCCGGAGTCATCTATATATATATATATATATATATATATGCAGTTGAAGTCAAAAAATATTAGCCCTCCTGTGAATGTTTTATTCTTTTTCAAATATTTCCCAATTGATGTTTAACAGAGCAGGGCATTTTTCACAGTATTTCCTATCATATTTTTTCTTCTGGAGAAAGTCTTATTTCTTTTATTTCGGCTAAAATAAAAGCAGTTTACATTTTTAAAAAAACATTTTAAGGTTAATATCTTTAGCCCTCTTAAGCAATATTTTTTGTCTACAGAACAAACCACTGTTATGGTGATGACTTTGCTAATTATGGTAATGACTTGCCTAATTTCCTAGTTAGCCTAGTTAAGCCTTCAAATGTCACTTTAAGCTGAATATCTAGAAAATATCTAGTAAAATATTATGTACTGTCATCATGGCAAAGATAAAAGAAATCAGTTATTAGAAATGAGTTATTAAAACTATTATGTTTAGAAATGTGCTGAAAAAAAAAATCTTCTTTCCGTTAAACAAAAATTGGGAACAAAATATACAGGGGTGCTAATAATTTAGGAAGGCTAATAATTCCTGCTTCAACTGAATATGTGTGTATATGTATATATCTGTTAATTAACAGGTTCAGTATTCATGATTCTTAGCTTCTTTGTTTATTTATGTTTATGAATTGCATTATGGGTGGTGTGAGGGGGTTGTGAAGACAGGAGTTGGATACAAATGCAGCTTTTATTTAGGAAAGCCTGCTAGTAAACAGGCAGGGTCATACAGGAGCATATACATCAAGAGAGGTAATCCACAAACGAAATCCTTAAAACAGTTGAGTGGTCAAGACAGGCAACAAGAATCAAAAATCGATAAATAATACAAAGTTTAAAACACAGGAAAAACACTTTGAATGGGGTATATGCACACGAACTGTTAATTTTATCCAGCCAGCCTCAGTGCTTCCGGTGAACTGTCTTTCCATTCTAAAATTGTTTAACGTTTAAGGCCTGATTTCTTAAAAATCAGTGATCTTCACTGCCTGATAGATGTACAATATAAAGTGGGTCTCTGACCGGACAGGAAACACTGCATTAAATTCAATTTTCCCCTGCCATGTCTTTTAAATATGACAATTTATTTTACCCCAGTGTTTTTAATGGAGTTTTTGCGCTCGCCTGCTGATCCTCATGGCGCTAGCGATTTATATTGTCTTTCATCTCGTTTTTTTGCTTGAACAACTAAATGAATGCTTAGGTCTACAGTATATGACTGAATGTATTGTAATTACATTATAACACCAATGCTGTAAAAGGAACCGTATAAAATTGAAAATAGTCACATTAAGCTTTTACCGGACGTTTATCATTGGCTGAAAAACATTAGCTGTGTATATAGCCCATTGAATGCAACAGCTAAACAAGACTCAGCAACGGGTGAGTGAGTGTGTGGAGTATTTATAGTTGGTGTAATCGGTGATGATGAACTGCAGCTGTGTGTATTCTAAAGGTGAACTGAAACTAGGTTGATGCTAGAAAGAATACAGCTGCAGCCAGAAGTTAATGAGAATTATTTATAACATTTATTAAATGACCCATTAATTGTATTTTATTAATGTCTACCCCTACCCCAGCCCTAAACCCAGCCATCACTGTGGTTGTAAAACGTAAAAACAGAAATTATACTAAGTATTATTCATATTATTTATTAATTTACCTATTAAATTGTATTTTGTATTGTATTTAAACCCAACCCTCACAGTAATGTAAAAATATTAATTATTGTTGTACGGTGTGTGAATGCAAGGCACAATGGTAGATGTAGTCCAGGAGGATAATACACTGTAAAAAATGCTGGATTCCACACAATCGATTTGTGTTGGGGAAACAGGATTTAAGTTAACTTATTAGTTTTTAAAAATTTAAGTGGGTTGAACAAAAAACAATCAAGTAACCCCCCCCCCCCCCCCAAAAAAAAACCCTCAAGAATTGTGTTGTTCCAGCTCATTTTAAATAAGTAGTATGAACAAACAGCAAACGTCATTTTTGAGTGAACACTGTAAGAAATTCTGGGTTCCAGAATTTTTACAAATTTAAGTGGACTCAACATAAAATAAATAAGTTCTCCTTCCCCAAAAAAACTTAAGAATTGGGATGGAAGTTGGAAGAAGCAGCAAAAAACGTATATATTATTTTGAGTATACAGGACGTGCTATCGGGATCTTGATCTCCGCTCTGTCAACTTTTGATGTTAAAAACACTGTGGTTTACTTTTACTTTTCTGTGTTTTATTTTTACATTTTAGTGTGAAACATTATATTTAAACATTAATATAAAGAGAACTAAGTCTGTAAAATAACAGAAAAAGTAGTTTTAGTGCTGTAATTTACAACACCAACCCAGAGAATATATCACTTCAAAACTATTAAAAATGTCAGTAATACTTTTTCAAACTTTTCAACATCAAATGTTATTGGAGGAAAGATCAGGCTCACATAATGCAATTCAAAAGCATTCATAAACATAAACATGAATCACAAAATACAGGAAACTGTTCATCTATAAATATTTTTACTGTTATATAGGGTATCCTGTGAATTTATTTATTTATTTTTTCAAATATTTCTCAAGTGATGTTTAACAGAGCAAGGACATTTTTCACAATATTTCCTATTATTATTTTTCTTCTGAAGACAGATTGATTTCTTTTAGTTTGGCTAGAAGATTTATTTATTTACTTAAAAACTGCTACGGTCAATATTATTAGCCCCCTACCACTTTTGTTTAATGACTTTAACCTAGTTAACCTAATTAAGCCTTTAATTTGCGCTTTAAGCTGAATACTAGTATCTTGCTAAATAACTAGTAAAGTCTTTGTGTTTACAGATGAGTATGGCTTTTGCAATTTCGACTGAAAGATGAGAATATTTTGCCGTTTCTGCTAATGCTCGTATCAAACAAACAAGCAATTCAATCATTTTTTAAGTCAGTGTTCTGCCATTGCGGTTTCCCTTGGGTCAGTAGCATATTTCAGAAAATAATTTGAATGCAAATGTGACACTTTGCAAAACGCGCCAACGTATTCAAGTCACCCAGAGCAAAATGTGGAAGATAAACGTTCTCTTTTGTGTGAGTGAGCTTCTAGTCTCATGTCATTGTGTAATCTAATAGAATGCATTGTAGTTACAAATTCCCATTGGATTATAATGTAGCAGTGTAATGGACATGCTAGCGACCTCATCTCTGAGATGTTAATATTTGTACTAGTGTTGTGCTGATAGACGATTATGTATTGATGCATTGATGTATTTTATGATAACAAGGTGATTTGCCTCATAATTCAGAATCATAAACAGATTCAGCTCTTGTCATCTTTGAGAGAATACTGTATGCGGCAGTAATGCAACGACGCCTCCATTATCTTTCATTTCAAATGTGAATAATTGACTGTGGTGTGAAACTGTTTATTGGTTTATTTCTTGTGCATAGCTTGTACATTTCTTTTGTTATATACATGGGGTTGATTTAAACCTGATATATTACCAGTAATGCAATGTAATTATTTTCTTTGTTACCAGCTCAATCTGGGTGTATTTTATTGATTGATTGATTGATTGATTGATTGATTGATTGATTGATTGATTGATTGCTTGATTGATTGCTTTGGATATTTATTTATCTAAAATCAAATATTAAAAATAATCACAGAATATATACATAAATTGTCAAAATATCACATGTATGAAATATTATAAAAAATATTATTAATTATTATTAAAAATAAAATTTTGTAATATTACTAGTCAATTATTTAACTGGATAAGCAGAAGAAAATGAGATGAGATGAGAAATTGTATTTATAAATATTATTTAATATGAACTATTAAGCAGTGTAGTAACAATCTCTGTATAAATAATGACATATTTACTTGTCATAAAAATAAAGAAAATATATATATATTTTTTTTAAATCTACACATAACATACACTGAAAAATTATACTTTGAACCAACTTTAAAAAATTACTGTAATTTGTTGAAGCTAAAATAAATCTTTCTCAAAGTATAATTTTACTTTGGTTCAAACTTTAAAATGTTATTTAATTTCAATCCAAAATGTTTATTGTGATAAAGAAAAAAATGTAATCACCAAAGTACCAAAAAAGTTCAAATATACCAACCCAGGCTCGTTATTAATACGTAGCCCTGTATACATTTCTAGAGATCGCAAAGTATGTCCCAGGCAGTGCGTTTTTATGCAGTTTGTTTTCGCAAATCCACCAGACGCCGATGTGTACGTTTTTCCAGATCTTAAATTTCTCTCGCTAGTGCGATTCGCACATGCCCGTCTTACGTAAATCCACCAGAGGCCGCTGTCGACTGATTGACTGACTAACCGAACGATTAACCCAACTCACTCAATTCCCTGAACCCAACCGATAGTGTTTTCAAAAGCACAGATTTACCCGGTCACTCTCTTCCCTAAACCCAGCCGACAGTGTTTTCAAAAGCAATCTAGAAAAAGAAAAGCCATCTCCTGATTTTTACCACGTTTTCAGATCCTACCATGTTCTCACCCTGTTTTGTTTTACCTGCTTTCTGGAACTGTTCTTTGCCGGACTCGAACCGCGTTGTCGCGGTCAACTCCTCTCTGCGTCTCAAATTCACATACGTACATGGCGAGCTACTGGGCAAACTGGTATCCGCGGAAAAGCCATCAGCTGGTAGCGTGAAAAGAAACAGAAGCCGTCGGTAGCGTCAAACTGTCTTGTAGTGTTCGTTTTAAAGACGAAATGCAGCCAGACGTAGCTCTGGCTACATAATTTGCGCTCTCCAGAAATGTATACGGGGGTACGTCTTCACAATGAGCCTATGTTGAAATATACACACTATTATTTTTATTATATATATTTTTTTATTATGGAAAAAATATATATATTTTTTATCCTCAGATATAAATATAATTTTACTTTGAACCAACCTAAAAAAATTACTGTAAATTGTTACAGCTACATTGATCGATTTCCCTCAAATTATAGTTTTGACTTGGATGAAATTGCTGGTTTGCAGTTAAAAAACTGTCACACTGTAGAATAAGATTTTATTAGCAAATGTATTTACTGTATTTATTAATTCATTATTAAAATCCAAATTCATGCTTGTTAACATTAGTTAATGCATGGTGAGTTAACATAAACTAACGATGAATGACTTTATTTTCATTAGCTAACATTAACAAGCAGGGCTTGACATTAACACCCGCCAACCCCTCCAAATGCAGGTAGATTTCAGCTGTGGCGGGTTAGACAGTCACTCCCACTAGCCACTTTGGCTGGTTGAAGATAATTTTTAAATTGTAGTTTTCTTAAAAAGCATAGTTCAACCATAAGCCTAATGAGGGGCCAGCATGAGAGATTACAATAATACCTGTGTTAGAGTTAGGAAAAGAAAGCAGGTCGAGGGCTTCAGTGTCAAGGCTGATTTCAGGTGATGTGATGCGCATGAGTGTGTAAAAGTTTCAAAAAGCAACGATTCCTTGCGCGAAGCATCCGTGCCTGGAAATGTAATCGTGCGATCGGTTCTCTTTTAAATAGACTGGACAAAAAGCGACGCTCGTGCACCCACAGTCCTGCTGCTTTCAAGAGCTCCAGATTTTTTAAAGGTCTTTTTGTAAGCAGCAGATTGCTTTCGCTTTAACCTTTCACGTGATCATCCTTTCGTTATCACACACGGCGTGTTTTTCACCTGCTTTCTTTTGCTTACAGTTATTTTTGGCTTAGAATAATTTTTTATTTTATTTTATTAATTTTTTTGGTGTGGCTAGAGAAAAATTTTGTAAATCCTTAGTGTTGAGCCCTGAAAGGTCATGTGAAATAAAAACTAATTGCAATGCGACCTTATAAAACCACAACCCATTTGCTCATGCTCATTGAGCAAGGTCATACACAACACAAAAAAAGTGAAATGTATGAGGAGGCATGTGGAAACAACACAAAATCTAAATCAAGTCAAATTTGATGCATATAAAATATATTTTCCCAACAGCAAAATTGTGGCTAGTGAAAATGGCGAGTGGCTAGTAATGTTGGAAAACTACTAGCCACAGTGGCTGGTGATCAAAAACGTTCATGTCAAACCCTGTTAATAAGCATGAATAAATACTGTAATGTGTTGCTCATTGTTTGTTCATGTTCGTAAATACATTAACTAACATGAACTAAACTTAACATTAACCTTATTGTAAAGTGTTACCAAAAAACTTTGAGAAAAATGAATGCTTTTAATTTTTCTTTGCGGGTTCGTTTTTTGCTTTTAACTTCAATTAAATAACACTGGTTAAAATCAGAAACCATATTTTTTCCACATAATCCAATCTAAAAATAGATTTTAAATGAAAGACACAGTAGTTTCACTTTTGTCAGTGTATGTTCAATACTTACTTAAGTAGATAAATGGCAGATTTCTAAAAATGTACTTTTCTGTCTCTGGTTTCAGAAATCCACATCTCAAGCCCAGGCTTTCTCTTCCTCAGTCTACGATGAATGACACTTATGCTGTCATCAACAAGTCCAAAGTGCAGACCCCCAACTCTGCCCCCCATTCAGTCACTGTCCATTTCTATGACAATGCAAATTCAGAGAAAACCAATAACAACGCTGTCTACAGTACAGTCAAACCTAAAAACAGACCAGTGTCAGTCATGCCTCCTTCCCCCTCGCCAATTCATGACAGATTAATTCCGGCCAATCACAGAGGAGGACTTTCACCTAAGAAGACGGAAAGTGATGGTTATGAGCTGTTGCCAGGTAAGAGACAATATGAGTTTCCCATATTATTAAATAAAATATGTAATCCAGAGACCTTCATCCCACCTCTTGAGTAATTTCCATCCTGCTGTTTGCAAACACGCAGCCAGTGTGTCGCAAATAAACCCTGATTAGCATCTTCAGATGTGTTTAGTTACACTAAGAAAAAACATCTGTAAATTAGCAGCTTTCCGTATTTTGTTATTCGTGTTTTTATTTTTTATTTTTACGTTATTTGTGCTTTTTATGGGAGCTTGATCTTTCTTCCAACAACCTTTAACCTTGAAAAGTAGGAAAAATTATTAAAATTTTTAGTAGTTGATATAAGTGATATATTTATATTAAGTGATATATAAGTGATATATTTTATTACAACCCTGCTGGTGATCACAACATTTACAGTAATGCTAGAGCTAAAGCTGCACAAAACATTTTAGCAACAACATAGCAATGCAATAGGCAAGGCAAGTTTATATACATAGCACATTTCCTACTCTCATACATATAATGGGAATTCAAAGTGCTTTTCATAAACAAGAAGATTGAAAGAATCATGAAATAAGCTCACAATAAGCATAAGAAATAAAAACAACTAATAATTAAAATGATTAAACACCCTGGAAACCACATATAGAACCCTAGCATAGCAACACTCTAAGAGCACATTGTATTTGCAGTGGTGTTTAAAACAGCGGCAAATACTTAGTGAATTACTTGGTTAGTTTAATAGTTCAAGCATGACTGTTTATAAAGCTGTTCTATGCAACACAGTCTCATTGTGGATAGGTACCCAGGTCTACATTTCTGGAGACAGAAAATATGTACCCAGAGGTACGTCTGGCTGCATTTAGTTTGTAAAATGAACGCTATGGGGCTGTATAATGCCGCTGACAGCTTCTGTTCCTTTTCACGCTGCCGCCGACCATTTACCTCCGTGTGGACGGCTTTTCTGGTGTTACCAGTTTGTCCAGTAGCTCTCCACATACGCTAATGGATGTGGGATGTGGAGTGGAGTCGACCAGGATGACAGGGTTCGAGTTCGGCGTAGAACGGCTCCAGAAACAAAACAAAAAAAAAACAGGCTGAAAATGTGGTAAAATCTAAAAACATGATACATTTTTCTAGATTGCTTTTGAAAACACTATTGGTTGGGTTTAGGGAAGGGGGTGGGTGGGCCGGTCGGTCAGTCGACAGCAAGCTGTTTGTCTGAAATGCGTTTTGCAGCTTCTAGTGGATTTACACAAGAAGAGGATGTGCAAATGGCATGTACGAGAGAAATTTGAGATCATCAAAAATGTACACAGCGGTTTCCATAGTGGTGAATTTGCAAAATAAAACAAAAACTGCAAGCAGACGTAGCTCTGGGTACATATTTCGTTGTCTCCAGAAATATACACCTGGGTACTTATTCACAATGAGCCTGGGTTGATTGCATGTTAACACTGTGCAATAAGGCTCCAGTAGTTAACATTATTGATGGTTGACCAGATGACATCATTACGTTGTAGTGTAAAAGAACCAGTCATCTGGTTTTTTGAACCGGTTCATTGAACTGTCCGAAAGATCCAGTTCGCGGAAGAGATCTGAACTTCCCATCACTAGTTAACATTAGTTCATTTTTACTTTTATTAATCTTAGGTGATGTAAATTTTGATAACACATTAATGCATAAAAATGCATTAAATTAGTATTTTACAAGTCATAATCTATTTTGCTATGGAGTTAATATGTAATGAGTGATGCATACACAGGGATAAAGTTCCATATGCAGCTTTATTAAACAAAGGGATGGTCATACAGGCAAGTGTATGTGCAAGTGCATTTTCACAACAAGAAAATGTGATACTGGCATAAGCGTAATTGGAAGACTCTAGAAATACTCTACAACACCCTAGCAACCTCACAACAACATTCTAGAAATGACTTACAACACCCTAGTAACTGCGTAGCAGCATGCAGGCAAACATGGAGGAACGCTCACATTTACAAAATAGACAACCAAGTCATTTCTAGACCAAAAATGCAAACTCATGACTTTAGCTGCACACTAAAAAGCAGATTAATTTAGACAGAAGGAACTTGTTTGTTTTAGGAGAGCGGAGTTGGAAAACTTCTGCTTGCAGCTTTCACTGTCCTCTCATGACTCTCTTCTGTTTGAGTTTCTTCTCTTTCATGTGATCACCAGAGTATTCAGAGTCCTCTCATTTGGTGTTTCTCTGTAGTTGAGTTATTTGAAGCTCACATTTCCATATTTCACAGGGAATTGAAATTACCTTTTTGTTTTATCCACTATTGAACTTTATAAGTGTCGACAGAGTCCTAACAGGTGAAGTGTGTCATTTCTATGCCGCCAAACAGAAATATTCAGCAACATAATGTGCATACTGAAGAGCATTCAATAGTACTTTTCAAGCAAAGCCAGTTTTTCAAGCAGGTTGTGCTACTGTACCTCAACCAAGCCAAATTCACACCATTTGTTGAGCCAAAAAGTACTGTAACGTGTTTATGAAGTGGCAAAATGTTTACACACCAGTAGTGCTGGATAGGAACTGCTTTTAGGAAGTCTTTTTTTACTTCGCTACTCTACTTGCAGTCATTGTTAAATGTCAGTATTTTACACTCTTAAAAAATGATCTAAATATGGACAAACCCAACTGAATTGTAACATGTTTAATAACCCAAAAGTACTGTAACGTACATAAAGTGGAAAAATGTTTACATACCAGTAGTGTTGGATAGGAACTTTGTTTAGGAAGTATTTTTATACTTCACTACTATACATGCAGTCATTGTTAAGTGTCTGTTGATTGAGCACTGTAACATGTTCATAAACTGGCAAAATGTTTACACACACAGTGTTAGATAGGAACGGTTTTTAGGAAGTATTTTTATATACTTCAATACTTGCAGTCATTGTTAAGTGTCTATATTTTACTACACTCTAAAACAAATCCAAATATGGACAAACCCAACTGTTGCTTTAAAAAAAGGTTATTTAAATTGAATTGAAAAAAATGCCCAATATTGAGTTTGTTCATATTTTATATTATATTGTATTTTCATGCACACTCTAAAAATGCAGGGTTATTTTAACATAATTTTAAGATAGAATATGAACAAAATCCAGCCACTGGGTTATAATAATCCAAATTAAATATATTACAATTATTTTTTTATTATTAAATGTATATGATTGATTTAAATTCAGTGTTTGGGTTTGTCCATACACTGTAAAAATGCTTTGGTTTCTCACTATTCCTTCAAGTTGTCCCAACACAAATCATTTTTACAAATTTAAGTGGATTGAACATAAAACTATTAAATTGTCACAAAAAACCTTAGGAATTGTGTTGTTTCAACTCATTTTAAATAAGTAGTTTGAACAAGCAGCAAAGGTAATTTTTTGAGTGTATTTACCCAATTTGGGTTGAAATAATTATTTAAAATGTAGCACATAATTATTTAAAATGTATTTTAGGGAACTTTTACTTCACTACATTCCAAAGCAAAGTTTTGTACATTTGACACAACTACTATTCATAAATGTGGGCCTCACAGTGGCGCAGTGGGTAGCACGTTCGCCTCACAGCAAGAAGGTCTCTAGTTCGAGCCTCGGCTGGGTCAGTCAGCGTTTCTGTGTGGAGTTTCCATGTTCTCCCTGTGTTGGCGTGGGTTTCCTCTGGGTGCTCCGGTTTCCCCCACAAGTCCAAAGACATGCGGTGCAGGTGAATTGGGTAAGCTAAATTGTCCGTAGTGTGAATGGGTGTGTATGGATGTTTCCCAGAGATGGGTTGCAGCTGGAAGGGCATCCGCTGCGTAAAACATATGCTGGATAAGTTGACGGTTCATTCCGCTGTGGCGACCCCAGATTAATAAAGGGACTAAGCCGAAATGAAAATGAATGAATGAATATTCATAAATGTATTGGAGAAAAAGTCTCATCATCTACTACACTGTCTACAATATGTTTCCTATCCATAACTACTCACTGATTAAAATGATCCACTTAGACCGAATCTACAGTTAACGACTTATTCATTCAAATGATCTGCTTAGAGTAAATTGAATCTCTTTCAAAGTCTCTCCTGCAAATTAGGTGCATTTCCATCAAGTTGTTAGAGCGGCTGACTATAGTATTGGTAACCTAGCAGCCAACAGTAAACAATGCATGCTCAATGAAGTCACGTGGGCGTAATGTTTACTACTGCTGCGTCCCAATTTGCCTATATATGCTACGTGCTAAATGTATGTACTTTTTTGTGAAGAAATGTACTTTTGTGTGTGTAACAGAAGAGTATGCACGCTTTGGCATGTACTACTTCCTCATTAACAGATTGTTAGATTTCTTAGTTACATGCTGTCACTCATCTTGTCCTACCATACTGAAGTAGCAGCAGCAGGTTAACCTGCCATTCACAGGTCTTTCGTGCAGAAAAATCACCTCAGGTGTTTGCATAATTAATTATACATTTAGAAATTAACGGCCAAACAGTTCATCTTAAAAATTCAGCTTGCAGATCAAATACAGCTTTAGAATACATGAAATTATGTATTCCAGAAGGTTATATATTAATTAAGAATAAGAATCAATCATTCAACCATCATTCAAACATTAGTCGTTCTTGCGTGTCCACTATGTTTGTAATTTAACTTTGTTTTTGTTTTTTTTACCCATATTCATAGTTCTAATCGAATACAACATCCAACATGCAATGTATTGGGGATGTTTTATGAACAAATCTCAAGAGGATCATGTGCTTATGATTTACCACGGCTGGTCTTGCATTAACAATCACATGACCAACCAATCAGATGAATTTGAACGCACATAAATAGTCAGCGATTTTAAAGAATCCCCTATCTACTCCGACTTCTTCCCCTCTTTTCATAGCTAAATAATAGGAGAATTCTCAAGACCTACCTGAGCCCAGACTCTCCTCTCTCCCGACTAAACAGGAGGGAGTCCCATGCTCGTGGATCCTTCGAGCTCAGGACTGTCTCCCAGGACAGCATGCCAAACACGCATTTACTTTATTAAAGTGTGACCTCTTGAATGGGCAATATTAGTGGTTAGAGTAAGCACGGATCTGCACTTCGAAAATTTTGATTGTCTAGTTAACTTTTGAATACTCATTTCAACATACTATGATTTGGGACACACATTCTATTTTCAATTACTGTTTAGGACAGCTAGTATACCTATTGGGACACAGCATACGTCAACGTTTATTCAGCAAATGAGTTTTCATGTCGCATTATTCATTCACATTAATCCCTGGTTGTGTTTCTTGTGCGATACTTCGAATTGCACATTGACACAGAGTGATGGAAACCCAGCTATTAATTCAAATGATACGCTCAGAGCAGAGAGAATCTCCAGTTAAATGTTAATTTAAATGAACAGCTGAGAATGAATCTATAACACATCATGAATGTGAATGAGATTTTCTGCATGCTTATAACAACTGTCATTAAATGTCATTTGCTTAGCTATGACATTTTAAATACAAAGATGACATTGCTTGTTATGACAACTTGACATTACCAAGACAACAACACTTGTCATAAATCTGTCATAAACATGATTATCATGTAGCCATTATAAATATGTCATGAATTTTATAACAGCATCATTAATCATTTATTTACCTCAGCTATAATGGTACAAGCTGAATTTGTCATTAAAATTTGATTAATATTAATGATGCTCTTAAAAATTATGTGAGAGAGTAATAACACGTTTAATGGGACATTTTGGTGACAAATACAGTTTGTTCCACTGAGAAAGGGATCAGCAAAGTTTTGTTGTCTTGATAATGTCAAGATGTCATGGCAAAGATGATGATCGGTTGTGATGTACATGTTGGTATCAAGTTGTCATTACAAAACAGTGTCATCTTTGCATTTAAAATGACAACTGAACAAATGACACTTAATAAAAGTTGTCATAAGCATGCTGAAAATCTCATTCACATATATGTATAATTTCATGAAGGTTACAAGGTCTTATGAACAAGCACTTCAAGTAAAGTGATACCCTCAACCCAGGTTCATTCTGAAAATGTACTGCTATATACATTTCTGGAGAGCGCCAAATACGTCCCAGGAGGAATTGTTTTTGCAAATCCACCAGAGGCCACTGTGTACGCTTTTTGAGATCTCAAATTTATCTCGCAAGTGCCATTTGCTCCTGCTGTTTTCGCGTAAATCCACCAGAAGCCGCTGTCGTCTGACTGACTGAATAACTGACAGACTGACCGATCGACTGACTCACCCTCCTCCTTCCCTAAACCCAACCAATAGTGTTTTCAAAAGCACCGATTGACCCGTCCACCCCCTTCCCTAAACCTAACCTACAGTTTTCAAAAGCAATCCAGAAAAAGAAAAGCCCTCAACTGAATTTTTCGACATTCTTACCCTGTTATTTACTTGTTTATTTAATTTTTTTAGCTTTTGTTTTTGTCTTACCCGCTGTCTGGAATCGTTTTTCGCCAAACTCAAACCCCGTCATCGTGGTCAACTCCTCTCTGATCTCAAGTCCGCCGACGTACATGGCGAGCTAACTGGGCAAACTGGTAACAGCGGGAAAGCCGCCCATACGGAGGTAAGCGGTCAGCTGGTAAGCGCAAAAAGGAACCACGTCATACCGCCCCATTGCATTCATTTTTAAAGACGAAATGCAGCCATACGTTCCTCTGGCTACATAATTCGAGATCTCCAAAATGTATATAGGGGTACATTTTCAGAATGAACCTGTGTTGGAAACCCTAAAGATTCACTGATTTTGATTCAGTTAATGATTCAGTCATATTTTTGAGTATATCCAAGGTAAAAACATTCAATATTACAATTTTATAAAATCATAATTTCTAAACAAATCTATTTTTCTTTTGTGTCTTCAGGGGAGTTAAGGTCCATGAACAGAGATTCACAGGTAAATAATATCTTTGGTAGTAAGATACCTGCAGTTCTTTTAGCTCACCAGTTTGATTTCATTGTAGATATCAAATGAAAGTGATAATCTCATATGGCTCACTTACAGTTGAAGTCAAAATGATTTTTTTTCCAAATATTTCCCAAATGATGTTTAACAAAGCAAGGATTTTTTTCACAGTATTTCCTATAATATTTTTTCTTTTGGAGAAAGTCTTATTTGTTTTATTTCGGCTAGGATAAAAGCAGTTTAAAATTCTTTTTAAAACCATTTTAAGGGCCTCTTAAGAAATATATATTTTTCGATTGTCTACAGAACAAACCACTGTTATAAAATGACTTGCCCAATTACTCTAACTTGCCTAATTAACCTAATAAACCTAGTTAAGCCTTTAGACATTTAAAGGTGACACTTTAAGCTGAATACTAGTATCTTGAAGAATATCTAGTAAAATGTTATGCACTATCATCCTGGCAAAGAAATCTGTTATTTGAAATTAGTTATTAATTATTATGTTAAGAAATGTGTTGAAAAAATCTTCTTTCCATTAAACAGAAAATGGTGAAAAAAATATACAGGGGGGCTAACAATTCAGGAGGGCTAATAATTCTGACTTCAACTGTATATGCAGTTATTGGCCTGTAAGTCCTGTCTGCACGCTTGTAGATGTGTCAATTTACTCTCTTGTTTTTGTTTCACTGCAAAATTCACATTCAGCCTCTTCCTGTGATCTGAGGCTTCAAGCTGAGATCGCACTCACAAGTTAACATGCTTTAACACACACTTACAGGCAGTTCGTTTAGTAAAAAATATCCTAACAGATTGAATATGATGCTAATGTGTATTTGACTGATGATCGCAGTCTTTTTAACCCTGATAATCACAGATTAAGATCTGCAAAGAATATCATTAAATGTAATTAAATGAAATTTGTTTTTCCTCAGCCGCACGGCCCTCTTTCACGAAGCCCAAGTGCAAGTAAGTGCGCTGTTGCGTGTTTTATTTACTATACAAGCTGATCTGAAGTGGAAAATGTTGTGTGTGCAACATTTTTTCTGCTCGAATTCACTCGCTAATTATCAGCACTGTTTATTATTTCTCAGCTCAAATCAGTTCAATTGATTTATTATTCACACAAAAAAATATTAATAAATGCTTATGTTAAATGAGGTGTTGAAATAAAAAAAATTGATGATTTTAATCCTATTTTTCTTTTATCATGATACATTTGTTAACTGATTATTAACTGAGTGTTGACTTAATGGAGTAATTGTACATTTAAAATGTATTTGTCATGTTTGGTTCTTATTTTAATGAGCTATTAAAGCCAGAGGCTTATTATGATGATTACATTTTTTACAATTATTTAGAATAATAATGCATGCAAATGTTTAAGTCTCCTCATTTACAAGTAATTTTGACTAAGAATATTATACTGTAATATATAGTAATTTATTCATAATATTCATTCATTCATTTTCTTTTCGGCTTAGTCCCTTTATTAATCTGGGGTCGCCACAGCGGAATGAACCACCAACTTATCCAGCATATGTTTTACGCAGCGGATGCCCTTCCAGCTGCAACCCATCACAGGGAAACATCCATACACATTCATTCACACACATACACTATGGACGATTTAGCTTACCCAATTCACCTATATCACATGTTTTTGGACTTGTGGGGGAAACTGGAGCACCCGGAGGAAACCCACGCCAACACGGGAAGAACATGCAAACTCCACACAGAAATGCCAACTGACCCAGCTGGGGCTCGAACCAGTGACCTTCTTGCTGTGAGGCGATTGTGCTACCCACTGCACCACAGTGCTGCCACCTTTAATTACATTGTGTTTTGTTATTTTTAGTCATTTTAATTTTTTTAAACCATCTTTATGGCCCAAAATGATGATGATGATGATGATGATAATAATAATAATAATTTTTTTTTGATTGCTTACACAGTAAAATTAATAGTAGTACACTGTTAGCAAAACCTTACACTCAATAAGCAAAACGTCAGCCCATATTTGCACAACTATAAGCTCATTGTCAACCTCACACTTGTTGCAAAACTCTACACACAGTGATTTGCAAAACACTAAACACACTTAACATACATTGCACACAAAAATCTATCATGAAGTCACTTCCTTGCAACAGCAAAGCTGTCACTGATTGTCAAATTACCGCACCGTCCAACACCGCCATCAGGTGTGCAAACACTTGTTTGCTTAATTGTAGACACACCAATCAGGTTTTTAAGCAATATAAAAAGCAGCCGGTGAGTTCATCGGTCTTCAAGCACAGTGGAAAGAGTCAGAGAAAGAGTAAGATGATGAGGAGGAGAAAGAGGAATCAATAGGAAGAGGAAGACATGGAGGACATGCTGGAGGAAGAAGAAGAGTAAGATGAAGACAAGAAGGTGCTCAAAGAGGGCCGAATCTGACAAATGAGATCCGCGCAACACTGGTTGACCATGTTGTCAACCACGGCCTGACGCTGAGGGAGGCTGGGCTGCGAGTACAGCCAAATCTAAGCGGATACACAGTGGCAAGTGTGATAAGAACATTTCGACTGGAAAATAGGTATTGTAAAAATATCACCATATCAAAAATATCTGCACGGTTTCAGTAACTGCTTACAGTACTGTATTCTATGCAGTATCAGTACTTCTGTTACCTTGTCCTGTTAAATTACTGTACTATTGTTTACTGTTTTTTTTTGG
>CAIGQW010000259.1:10407343-10418129 GCA_903798125.1 Danio choprae
ACACACACACACACACACACACACACACACACACACACACACACACAAATTAAAAATACGACTTAAGTGGCCTAATTTCTGAGAGAATAAAAAATTTCTTAAGAAAATAAAGCTTCCGTTTAGTTCAGATAATCAAAGAAACTCTGCACAACTGTAAGTTTACACCTGCAGTTTGTCAGTTGTGTGTCCGCTCGTGTTTGGCTGCAACTGCTGGAATCAATACTTGGACTGCGTTCTGCTGACATTGTGTCCACCAAGCGCCGCGTTCGGCTGATTTTCGCAGCTCTGCACTTCACAATATTTCTCTCGCTTTCTTTGGCTCTCCTGCTGGATGGCAGAGGATGACGGTTCATTTCTCTCCGCGTCACGTGGCTTGATTTCCACGACGGCCCTCTTAACCATGTGATTATTCATTTTCACTCTGTTGAATGTAGACTTCCACGCTGTTGCTAGGTGACAGGTAATTTTCAGCATGTGTTTTAATTAACAAGGGCACAGGAAAGCCCACATAAAACAGTTGTTCCAGTTCTGCGGCAAAAAGGATATTACGTGTCTGCTTTCAGCTAATATCTGTCTCATAGCAGGTGGCCGAGATACAGACAAGCAGACGAGTGACGTGAGATGAATTCATAGAGCGCTGTGAAGTCGGTCACAAACACACTTTTCTTCTGTCAGTATTGATGTGACAACGAGCGGTTCTCATCCAGGCGATTTCCCAGATTCAGGGTAAGTTTATACAAAAACTAAGACAAGTTTTTCCTTTGTGTTTCTGAGGAGTTTCATATTGGCTACTGTGGAATCCCATTTCGCCATATAAGGGGGAAACTATGTCAGGCATAAAAAGTATTACTGAATCAAAACTACTTGACAAAAAGTTGAAATAATCACTTAAGTTTAAATTATGAGAAAATATTTTGAATTTATGGATGGGTTTAAGGGGAGAGCGGGGACGAAAGTAACATTTTTCACTAAAATTTTTTTTAAAAAGATGATCTTTTTAGCAGAAATATATTTTTGCTGTGGTTACTAACTCATAAGTGTGCTCTATCAAAATCAGCTGGTATTTTGTACAAATGTAGAACAACTCCAATATAACTTCTCTTTTAACATAAATTGCACATTGTTACTTTTGACCCCGTCAGCAGGGACGAAAGTAACACACGGGTGGGTCAAAAGTAACACAACAATTTTTGCTAGACTTACTGGCTTAATCTTGTTTATTAATATATCTGACTATGACCTTGTTAATGTTCACTGCAAACATATTTTGTCCTTTCTGTTTGAAAAAAAATATTAAACTGCATTTTCATGTTTAATTTCACTTCCATCAAATGTTTCAAAAGCAAACCAACAATGCAACGTGTTAACATTTTCTACAATCTTTGAATATTTTTTATTATTATTGGCAATATGCATTAATCTTATAAACATATGAGTAAAAACACTGAAAACTAATGTGGAAGTGAAAAATAAGGCATGGCTACTAGCAGTGGGACATAAATAACAGTGTTAGTTTTGTTCCCACTGAAACTCTTGCCATTTAAACCTGATTTACTTTTAAACTGAAAAACTCAATTGCAAACTTAAGGATGTGTTATTGCACTAAATAACCTGTAGATTGACCATTAGTGTGACACATGTAAAGAGAAACACAACTTGTAATAAGGAAAAAAAGAACCGCTACAATTATTTACTTTCTGCACTTAAAAACTGAAAGTTAAAGTGAACTGCGGGACACGGCCCCGAAATAAGCTGATATTTGGCAGCTCCATCAAGGGTTGCATGATGAATGTGCTGTTATAGCCTGAACATCAAATGTTGTGAGGGCTTCCAGAAAATCACTTTGTTACTTTCGTCCCACCTTACTTTCCTCCCCGCTCTCCCCTATGAAATTATGAAGTTGTGACTAAAAAAAAAGTTAAAGTAATGACTTACTGAAAATTGTGACTTAGAAACCTGATCCATGGAAATATATGCAAATTACATATATGACTTACAAGTTCAACATTCATTTCAAAATATTACAAAAAAAGGCAGCTTACATATAGTTTTTAATCAATTTATTAAAAAAAAATTTAAACCATTGGAATGGGGCGCAGTGGGTAGCGCTGTCGCCTCACAGCGAGAAGGTCGCTAGTTCGAGCCTCGGCTGGGTCATTGGGCATTTCTGTGTGGTTCTCCCCGTGTTCGCGTGGGTTTCCTCCGGGTGCTCTGGTTTCCCCCACAAGTCCAAAGACATGACCTATAGGTGAATTGGGTAAGCTAAATTGTCCACAGTGATTGAGTGTGTATGGATGTTTCCCAGTGATGGATTGCGGCTGGAAGGGCATCTGCTGCGTAAAACATATGCTGGATAAGTTGGCGGTTCATTCCGCTGTGGTGACCCCAGATTAATAAAGAGACTAAGCCGAAAAGAAATGAAATTATCCATAGTGTATGTGTGTGAAAAAGAGTATATGGGTGTTTCCCAGTGATGGGTTGCAGCTGGAAGGGCATCCGCTGCATAAAACATATGCTTGATAAGTTGGTGGTTCATTCCGCTGTGGCGACCCCAGATTAATAAAGGGACTAAGCAGAAAAGAAAATGGATGAATGAATGATAAATTGGAATTACAAAAATATTTTTAAATATATTAGATATAATTATATATAGGCCTCACGGTGGTGCAGTGGATAGCACGTTCGCCTCACAGCAAGAAGGTCGCTGGTTCGAGCCTCAGCTGGGTCAGTTGGCGTTTCTGTGTGGAGTTTGCATGTTCTCCCCGTGTTGGCGTGGGTTTCCTCCGGGTGCTCCGGTTTCCCCCACAAGTCCAAAGACATGCGGTACAGGTGAATTGGGTAAGCTAAATTGTCCATAGTGTATGAGTGTGAATGGGTGTGTATGGATGTTTCCCAGAGATGGGTTGCAGCTGGAAGGGCATCCGCTGCGTAAAACATATGCTGGATAAGTTGGCGGTTCATTCCGCTGTGGCGACCCCAGATTAATAAAGGGACTAAGCCGAAATAAAAATGAATGAATGAATAATTATATATAGAGATATATGTTCACGAACACTTATCTAAAATTAAAGCTAATATATTGAAGTTGTCCTTAAAGAATCAGAAATGTAGTCCCTTATTTATCAGGGCTCTCCACATCGGAATGAACCACAAACTATTCTGGCATATGTTTGAAGCAGCGGATACCCTTCCAGCCACAACCCATTACTGGGAAACACTCATACACTACGATTCATCCAATTCACCTATAGTGCATGTCTGTGGGGGAAACCGGAGCACCCTGAGGAAACCCACGGCAACACGGGGAGAACATGCAAACTCCACACAGAAATGCCAACTGACCCAGCAACCTTCTTGTTGTGAGGCGACAGTGCTAACCACTGAGCCACCATGCCGCCTATATCATATATGTGAAATACAAATACGAACGTGCATGTCATATATGTCATTTTCACATACCGCCATATATTACATTTCTACTAATGTATACTGGTTATACTATATGGGAAATCAAAATTCTGACTTTAGCCCCAGTTCCACAGACAAGGTTTATGCATGAAAGTCTGTGCCGTTTCAACTGAAAGAAACCTGCACTGACTGATCTTAAAATACATGTGTTTTTGTTTTGTAACCTTGACACCTGTAATGGTATTTTGCAAGTTATATTTATAAAATGCTTAAATGTCCTAATTTAACTATACATCCTAATCAAGGCTTAGTATGATTCCTGTCTTTGGAACCAGGATTTAAAAGTCTTAATTATGAGATAAAGCGTAGATAGTCACATATCAAAATAATGATTTAAAAAGTCGAAAGTGTGAGACAAAGTCAGAAGTATGGCAAAGTGACAATTAGGACTTAAAAAGTCACAATTATGGCTTACAAACTCAAAATTCTGACTATAAAAATCATACTTTGTTGCTTTCTGTGTCACATGGCTTAATTCCACATACTCAAAACTGCATAAAGTTTCCTCGATCTGATATTAAGATGCTTTTTTGTCATGACATTTCAAAGTCCATTTAAAACCTTTCCTAATTTGTCTGCAGTCATTATGCCTGCAGGTTTTGTGAGCTCATGCTAATTAATTAAGTGACCAGATGGAATAATTGTTCTTTTAAAAATTCATTGGTCACACCGCAGGCCATTTGAGTCAAACACACAAAAAAAGGTCATTATATAATGGAGAAATCAACAACAAATCATAAAATATTAATAAAGGATAATAAATATAAAAAAACACAGAAATATGTTTTTGAAACTTAATTATTATTAATAGTTGATAAGGAGTTTTTCCCCATATACAATGTAAAAATTATTAGTTGACTATTTTCTTTAAATAAGTGATTAAATCTGTTGCTTTTAAAACAAACAGTTGACCTTACTTAAAGTGAGTAAATGAACTGTGCATAATTATAAAAATGATGTTAAATCAATTACTTATCATTTGTCATGAACAAATGATAAGTAACATTCATTTATTAATTTTCCTTCAGCTTAGTCTCTTATTTATCAGAGGTCGCCACAGCGGAATGAACCGCCAACTATTCCATCATATGTTTTACCCAGCGGATGCTCTTCCAACCGCAACACTATACTGTGAAACACCATACATTCCAAGACTATACATTCTTGCATTCACACACACTCTTACATTACGGGCAATTTTGTTTACCCAATTCACCTATAGAGCATGTCTTTGGACTGTGGGGGAAACCGGAGCACCCGGAGGAAACCCAAGCCAACACGAGAAGAACATGCAGAGAAGTAACACATGAATGTAAAATGTGATTTTTTTTGCATTGAAAGGCAAATCTCCATCTATAAATAATCTGTCACGGTTGGGTCTTGAACCCAGGTCTCTGGTGTGGAGACTGGTGAGTGAACCACTGAGCCACAGGGGCAGCTGTGTTGGATCCAAACGAAACACTTAAAGTAGGGATCCAGAAAACAAGGATTAAATAATAAAAAAAAAAGAAGGTCAACTTAGATTTTTCTCAGAATGAGGTATACAAAAATGTTTTAACAGTATAATAAACATACAAAGAAAAACTCCACGAGGGGAGAAAACAAATAAACAATAAGGCCGCAAGCAACAGGGAAAACAAAAGAGTCTTACTAGATGTAGCTCAAGAGGCCGCAAGGCAAGTTCACAGGGGACTGACTCTAAAACCGAGTAAGGAACCGAGAAAAAGTGACAACTTAAATATACAGGCTGGAACAAGTCACAGGTGATCAAAATTAAGTAAACAAGGACACACAAGGAAGAACCAAAACAGAGAAGGGAACACGGGGACCTCAAGGAGAACGGAGACAAAGTGCAAAAATGTACTTCTTTAATTAAGGCTAAAACAGGCTGCACTGAGTGGTTAGCACTGTTGCCTCACAGCTAGAAGGTCGCTGGGTCAGTTGGCGTTTCTGTGTGGAGTTTGCATGTTCTCCCCGTGTTGGTGTGGGTTTCCTCTGGGTGCTCCGGTTTCTCCCACAGTCTAAAGACATGCACTATAGGTGAATTGGGTGAACAAAATTGGCCGTAGTGTAATAGTGTGTGTGAATGCCAGAATGTATGGTCTTGGAATGTATGGTGATTCCCAGTACTGCGTTGCAGCTGGAAGGGCATCTGCTCCATAAAACATATGCTGGTAAAGTTGGTGGTGCATTCCGCTATGGCGACCCCTGATAAATAAGGGACTAAGCCGAAGGGAAATGAATGAATGAATAAAGCTAAAACATAAAGTTCTACTAAAATTGTGTGTATTTTTATACATTTGTATACATTTTTTTTTTATAATTTAATTTAACTTATTATTATGTTGTTACTTTAGTGTCTTTGAGGCACTATTCCAGTTTTATTTTAATATTTTTAGTTAGCTTATTCCCTTTCATAATTTTAGTCAAGGTTTTATTTCTGTTGTTTCATTACACCTTGGCTACTGTAGCAGATTCACAGTCCACATTATTGAATATTCACTTAAATGGGCCTTTTAAGAACATTGTCTTCATAATACTGTCAAGAAACAGAGCATCAACATAATACTGTGTTTAAAGCCCATGGTAATGTGAGGCACAAATGTACTGCATTAAGTAGCTGATGGTGATCATTATTGAAACATGGATTTGAGGTTTGCTCGTCCCAATATTGTGTTGAATAGTGAGCTGGATTGAGTCCCGAAGGACTTTCCCCACTGACAACAATGCTGTGCGCCTGCTGTTGGGGTGCTGTACTAAAACAAGTGTTGCTTGGCAACTGTTTGAGCTCCACTTTGAAGTTTTACAAATGTTTTCCACAGGATGGCAAAAAGCCATGAAATGCCACATGAAGACTACAGCATAATAAAACCGCACAAACACGCCATCCTACAAAATGTCTGTCTGCATGTCAGTGTTATCAGCCTAGAACTGAAACCATTAAAAACAGTAAACCTTTTAAACTTGGAACTAAATGAAAACAGAAAATCCAATATGATTTTCCACCATAAAATTGGCATATTGTATGTATTTCTAACATAAAGGTTATTAACAGGGGCGGCACGGTGGCTTAGTGGTTAGCACTGTCACTTCACAGCAAGAAGGTTGCTGGTTCGAGTCCTGGCTGGGTCAGTTGGCATTTCTGTGTGGAGTTTGCATGTTCTCCCCGTGTTGTCGTGGGTTTCCTCCGGGTGCTCCGGTTTCCCCCACAAGTCCAAACACATGCTCAAAACACATGAATTGAATACACTAAATTGGCCGTAGTGTGTGTATGTGTGTGTGTGTGTGTGTGAATGAGTGTATGGATGTTTCCCAGTACTGGGTTGTTGCTGGAAGGGCATCTGCTGTGTAAAACCCCTGATGAATAAAGGAACTAAGCCGAAGGAAAATGAATGAATGAATGAATGTTAGGGCCTCACAGTGGCGCAGTGGGTAGCACGTTCGCCTCACAGCAAGAAGGTCGCTGATCGCTGGTTCGAGCCTCGGCTGGGTCAGTTGGCGTTTCTGTGTGGAGTTTGCATGTTCTCCCTGTGTTGGCGTGGGTTTCCTCCGGGTGCTCCGGTTTCCCCCACAAGTCCAAAGACATGCGGTACAGGTGAATTGGGTAAGCTAAATTGTCCGTAGTGCATGAGTGTGAATGGGTGTGTATGGATGTTTCCCAGAGATGGGTTGCAGCTGGAAGGGCATCCGCTGCGTAAAACATATGCTGGATAAGTTGGCGGTTCATTCCGCTGTGGCGACCCCTTATTAATAATAAAGGGACTAAGCCGAAATGAAAATGAATGAATGAATGTTATTAACAGTATTTTATATTTTATCATTTAGTTAGTTTGTATCATCATTTGTTTAAATTTATAGATTTTTTATTTTTTATTTTATGTAAGTAAATAAATCAGTTATATTAATGTGAATTTTTTTACTTTAAATAAAAAAATAAAAAAAAAACATTAAATGAAAATTGCTATAAAACCATTTAGAGTTAGCTGGGAAGAAAATCTATACATTTTTATCTTTTGTATTTTCTGACTTGATTGCATGTTCATTTTCTCCATTTTAATTTACTCCGTTTTTCAAAAGGTTTCATTTTTAAAAATTGTATTAGGTTATTATTAGTCTAATTTGTACTTTAGTTTGAGTTATTTTAGTGCATAGAGTTAAACTACACAAAAATGAGAAATACTGATAGAATACTGACTTGACACAGTTAAAATAAGTTTCTTTTATTTATTTTTTTCAATTCAGACATATAGTTGACTAAAAGTCTTATAATATTTAAATACATTTTCCATTTTGTTTTAGTTTTTCTTTTTGTATTTTTATTAATTATTTTCTGTTCATTTTGTTTCAGTTTTGCCATTTTAATACATGTACTGTAGTTACAGAGAGTAAAGTGAACATGATAGATATAAGGTTTTCCTTTTTTTCCCTTTTACTCTTCGCCACTGGCTTGCTTAGTTTATGACTTGTGGAGCTGCGCATCGATGGATTTGCTCTTCAGTGTTTGGACTTTCAGCAGTGAAAATTAAACCACACTAAACTGAACTAAACTGAAATTCAACTCTGAAAACTGGACTGACACTGTTTCAATTTCAATTTACTAGAACTTCTATGTCAAGCTGCTTTGACGAAATCTACATTGTAAAAGCGCTATAGAAATAAAGATGAATTGAATTGAATTATATATTTAGTTAATGCATATTTTATTAAAGTTTTAGTTAACTGTGATCTTGTGATCAACAAGAAAAGCCAAATAATATCGAAATAGACTTTTGGAGGAACGCAGTACAGAACATGAAATGTGACCAACCAGAACTTGCGTCAGCAACCGCCTAGCAACCAAGTGTAAAACAAGTTTAAAAAACTCAGTGTACAAAAGTAATTTCCACTCTAAAAATACTAAATGCACTTTAGAAAAACACAGTACAGAACTTCTGTGATGATCGTGAAAAGTGACCCATCAGAACACACATTAGAAACAGCGTAGCAACCAACAACTACACAACATACTTTTTTCCCTCAGTGTAAAAAAAATCATTTCCACTTTAAAAATACTAAAACCCAAAAATACTACAGAAAAGCCAAATACTAATGGACTTTGGAACGCAGTACAGAACAAGATCATGAAAAGTGGCCAATCAGAACACACATCACCAACCACATAGCAACCTCCTAGCAACCAGCAACGACACACATACTTATTTTCACTCGGTGTAAAAAGTAATTTCCACTGTAAAAATACTAAAACCCCAAAATACTACAGAAAAGCCAAATACTAAATGGACTTTGGAAAAATGAAGTACTAGATTGTGAAAAGTGGCCAATCAGAACACACGTTAGCAACCGCATAGCAACCTCCTAGCAACCAACAACAACACAACATACTTATTTTTACTCGGTATAACAAGTAATTTCCACTGTAAAAATACTAAAACCCAAAAATACTACAGAAAAGCCAAATACTAATGGACTTTGGAAAAACACAGTACAGAACTAGATCATGAAAATGACCAATTAGAACACACTGCATAGCAACCTCCTAGCAACCAACAACAACACAGCATACAGTATTTATTTTCACTCAGTGTAAAAAGTAATTTCCACTATAAAAATACTAAAACCCAAAAATACTTTGGAAAAATGAAGTACTAGATTGTGAAAAGTGGCCAATCAGAACACACATCAGCAACCACATAGCAATCTCCTAGCAACCAACAACCACACAACATACTTATATTCAGTCATTGTAAAAAAAAGTAATTTCCACTGTACAATTCTCTCTTTAATTATCAATGGCAGCTTGTCTTCTGTTTACACATATGGCAGGAGAGGAAATAACTTTAAAGTGAGCGTGCAGCGGGAGATGAAAAGGCTGAAATGATCTGCTTTATATACAGCGACAGGGGCGAATGAAGGACCCGCTGCTGCTGCTGCTTTAATAAGATCCTCATCAGAGGAGGAGGAGGAGGAGGAGGAGGCTCTTTCTGCGGCTCGGACCCTCCAAAAAAAAAACACCCGGAATCTGATGAACAGCTGCAGTGGCTTATTGAGGCCAGATGTGGAGAGCAGAGCCGAATGCAGTGGTTCAGGGTGAGAAAGCGGGCCTGTCAGGGGGCCGCAGCGGCCGGCAGTAAAACGAGAGCTTGCGCTATTGTCATGCATGCTGCTTGCTTTTTATGGTGACTTCTGCAAATTACAAGGATGTAGGCATCAATTTTCACGTGGGGGTTCACGGCGGCCGAGTGTGTGTGTGTTCCTAAAAACTTCATGCCATTTGCACTCTCTCTGTGAGCTCCTGCCAAACTTTCTGCTGCCGAGTTTCTCTGCCCTTTTCCAGCATTTCGGTGAGTGTGATTGGGGAAAGCACTTAACAAGAGTGTCTTTTCAAGAGACACGGTGTAATAAAAGGAGAAAGAGGAAGTTTAAACGTGAACCAAAAATAAACCGTCTATAAATGGAGCAAAATTGTATTATTATAGCAGTTAGACTGGGTATTCAGAATAGAAACACTTGACTAAATTTCAACGTGAATTAGCATTTATATATACATATTTATCAGTGGTTAGCACTCATTTATTTCCTTAACATTCGACACACAATACCCCATAATGACAATGTAAAAAAAGTTTATTAAATTAAATTAATTTATTAAATAAAAAAACCTGAAAAATCACATGTACATCAGTATTCACAGCCTTTGCCGTGAAGCTCTACATTGAGCTCAGGTACATTCTGTGTCCACTGATCATTCTTGAGATGGTTCAGCAGCTTCATTGGAGTTCACCTATGGTAAATTCAGTTGATTGGACATGATTTGAAAAGGCATACACCTGTCTATATAAGCTCCCAGGGTTGACAGTACATGTCAAAGCACAAACCAAACATGAAGACAAAGGAATTGTCTGTAGAAGTGGAAGATGTTTGGAACCACCAGGACTCTTCCTAGAGCTGGCCGGCCATCTAAGCTGAGTGATCGGGGGAGAAGGGCCTTAGTCAGGGAGGTGATCAATAACCCGATGGTCACTCTGTCTGAGCTCCAGCGTTCTTCTGTGGAGAGAGGAGAACCTTACAGAAGGACAACCATCTGTGCAGCAATCAGGCCTGTATGGTAGAGTTTGGAATTTGGAATTTGCCAAAAGGCATCTGAATGACTCTCAGACCATAAGAAACTAAATTCTCTGGTCTGATGAGACTAAAATTGAACTCTTTGGAGTGAATGCCAGGCATTACGTTTGGAGAAAACCAGGCTAATACAATCCCAACAGTAAAGCATGGTGGTGGCAGCATCATGCTGTGTGGGTGTTTTTCAGCAGCAGGAACT
>CAIGQW010000259.1:10433129-10451156 GCA_903798125.1 Danio choprae
CAGTTGGCATTTCTGTGTGGAGTTTGCATGTTCTCCCCGTGTTGGCGTGGGTTTCCTCTGGGTGCTCCGGTTTCCCCCACAGTCCAAAGACATGTGCTATAGGTGAATTGAATAAACTAAATTGTATGCGTGTGCATGTGAGAGTGTATGGATGTTTCCCAGTACTGGGTTGCAGCTGGAAGGGCATCTGCTGTGTAAGACGTATGGTGGATAAGTTGGCAGTTCATTCCGCTGTGACGACCCCAGATGAATAAAGGGAATAAGCTGAAGGAAAATGAATGAATGAAGAAAAACTGACTTTGTGTTTGATTATTCACTCACCTGTTGTGCTGCTTTTCTCTCTCCAGTAGCCGTTCCTGCTCTTCTGATTGATTGGCCCACATTGAAAAACATGTGACACATTAAACCGTACATGCTACACAATGGGTTTTATCACTCTTTAAGTAATCACGTTATACAGCATACTAGATGGATTAGTTGCTAGAAAGCATACACTGTAAAAATGCCTTTTACTGCTTGTTCCAACGACTTCTTTAAAATGAGTTAAAACAACACAATTCTTAAGTTTTTTGGGACAACTTAACTGTTTTATTCAGTTAACTTAATTGATTTGTGTTTGGACAACATGAAGGAATTAAGATAACTTAACAGCAAACTTCTTTTTTTTGAGTGTAGATTTAAAGTAGCCCTATTATGCTTTTTCAGTTATTACCTTTTATGTAGTGTGTAATGTAGTTCTTGAATGTCTGAGAAGCTTTAAACATCATAAGTGGCTGATAAATGGAGTTACTGTCTTCCAAAAGAAAAAAGCGATTCTGAGTCATCGGTAAATCTGAAGTGCGCATGAAATTTTTTGGATGTTAGTATCAGTCTTAAGGAAATCTATAAGCTAGTGTGCTCCAAAACAGTGACAGAATGTGTATTTAGAAGATATAAACGTTCAAAGCTTGCAGTTTGTCACGTCCGCCTAAATGGATCAATGAGTACGTTTACGTGGACACCAATAATCTGATTTTAATATGATTAAGACAATACTCTAATTAAGAGTCTACTATGTAAACAGCGATTTTTGATTCATTTAATCCAATTAAGGTCACAATCGAACTAAACAAAAATCGAATTAAAGAGCCCCTATTATGCATTAAAAAAGGTCATATTTTGGTTTTGGGGGTCTCCAACAACAGTCTGATATGCATGCAAGGTCAAAAAACACTTTCATTGTCTTATAATATGCATTTAGTTTTACCTAATTATCCCAACGAGTACAATATGAGTCGTTCAGCGATTCATTTGTTCCCAAACCCCTCCTTAGCGCGATGCTAATCTGTGCTGATTGGTCTATTTAGGGTTAAAAAGAATCTAAATATTAAGAACAATGCTTTTTAAAATGTAAAAGTTGTTCAAGTTGAGTTCTTAGCATTGTGAACTGCTAGTTAAAAATTTGATTTATGGTAGTATATATACAAAAGGTCTTTATATATCATGATGTTTACTTAATATTGTTTTTTTTTGTATTAAAGAAAAGTCAATAATTTAGACGGCTCATGCTGTCATATTTTATCCCAAACTTTTATCCCAGTGCCTCTGTTAGTTTCATGTCTGTAACAAAGAAATTAGAATAATGTGGGAATGAAAAGAATTCAACTTTTTTTTGCTGAATTAATCAACTTAAGGCGACGTGGTGTTGCAGTGTGTAGCACAATCGCCTCACAGCAAGAGGGTCGCTGGTTCGAGCCTATTTAGCCCACGACCCCCAAAATAACAATGCCAGTGCCTCGCGACCCCCACTATCCTCTAAGGTGGTTATAAATATACAAACATTGCGTACAAACGCAAGCATATTGACAAAACAAAAAAGCGCAACAGTCTAACACCCATATTCTATTTTATAGCCATTTATTTATTAGTTTAATTTACTATTAACCTCACTTAATGAGACTGGTGGGCACAATGTTTTCAGCACAGGTCTATTCTTGGTTAAATTTTGGAGACCACCACTCGGAGATCATCCTCAATATTTAGTTGTGGCCTTTGTTTATTTTGAATGTATTTGATTGCCATTAATGTATCAGTACGTTTAACCTGGTGCTATAAAATCAATCTGCTGCAGCAGACGCTATTGCTGTGTCATTAATCTAAGGTAAACACAAGGGTCGCAATCCTATGAGAACAAATTTAAAGGATGATGGCTTTTTATTTGCATGTTGTTGCTTTTTTATGTAACTAATAAATACTATGTTTCATCTTCTGTGGGTTATGGATAAAATATGGTGATTCTAATAGTTTGATAAAATTTATTTGAGTTTTGGAAATCACCAAACGACTCCCTGTTCCCACTTTGGGAACCACAACCCTAGATTCTCAAATAGTTGTATCTCACCAAATAATATTCTATCTTAATTAACAAACCATGCATGAATGAAAAGCTATTTTAATTCTAAAATTTATTTCGATTTTGGGTGATGTATAATTCACAAATAATCGCATCTTGACACTTGTATGTATTATATAATGCATCATGTGCCAGGAGGTGGCGATGACTGACTGTTTGAACAGTATTTGTGCATAAATTATTCATTCAAGAGATTCAGCCACAAATGCTGACTGATCTAAGGATGATACGTATAGAAGCAGCATTATCCAACACCACTTCTCAGATAGTAAGGAATAAGTTTGAAAAGTCATGATAGTTATTTTTGACACTATTTTGTTCATCTACAGCCACTTGTTCTACATTATAATAGGCCATTTCTATGATATTGCACATGCACAAAACGTTGTAATCTGACTGAGGTTTTACCTTTTTTGATCCTGTTGATCACATTGGAAAAGGTTTAAACAACTCTTTACATTCTAAATAAAATATTAATCAGATTTGGCCAATTCTTACATGATAAATTGTGACTTTTATTTGGAGGCACTAAAGAGATTATATTGTATATACTCCTTCATTCATTATATATATATATACAAACTATATAAATTGTCAATAGAATCATGCAGTGAACATTGTGTCTAAATTACTTAATGTTTTGTTCTGTTTTTGTTCAGAACAGTATGAGATTCTCTGTTTTAACACTAAAATAAATAAATACAGGTGACAGTGGTTAGCACTGTCGCCTCACAGCAAGAAGGTTGCTGGTTCATATCCTGGCTGGGTCTGTTGGCGTTTCTGTGTGGAGTTTGCATGTTCTCCCTGTGTTCTTGTGGGTTTCGTCCAGATGCTCATTTTGGGTGTTTCATTGTTATTTGAAGCATTAGGATCACTCAATGAGGGATTCATTAACTATTTTTGGTTGTGAAAACCTTGAGTTTGAACAGAACTGACATATTTCACTTGTTTTGTCGGTAGCTTGTAATTAGCTGCATGCATTCAAGCTGCGTTTACACTAGCCTGTTTTGTTTTAAAACAGTTTCAGTCAACACACAGCCTAAATCACATGACACATGACCATTCCAGTACAATAATGGTCATATGTCAGGGGCCTGATGAATCAGGGAATGATTATATGCAATAGTCCAGAAGACCGTAGAGTCTGTACACACTAAAAAACAACCTGCCTTTTTCAATGTAAGGTGCCATTCACACTAGTGCGTTTTCATTTGAATATAGCATTTTATTAGCATTTTTTTAATTCTGAAAAAGGATCGCTGTCCACACTATACAACCTAAAACCATGATCTGTGACCATTCACACGCTCTGGACATGGGCATATTTTGCCGGAATCCATGCTTGTAATCTACCGCTTGTATAATGGTCAAATGAGAGGGACTTGATGAATCAGAGAATGATACGCAATAGAGGACCAGTCAGAGAGTGACTGTATATTTTAGTAGATTGTGTTTTGGATAGCTATCTGTCCGTTTATACCAACCCAAGCTCATTCTGATTACGTACCCCTATATACATTTTTGAAGAGCGCCAAATACGTTTTTTTGCAGTTTTTGTTTTCGCGAATCCACCAGAGGCCACTGTGTACGCTTTTACAGATCTCAAATTTCTCTTGCGAGTCTCTTGCTGACTGACTGACTAACTGACTGATCGACTGACCCACCATCCTCCTTCCCTAAACCCAACCAATAGTGTTTTCAAAAGCACTGATTGACCCGCCCACCCACTTCCCTAAGCCCAACCGACAGTTTTTTGTCTTACCTGCTTTCTGGAACCGATCTTCGATAAACTTGAACCCCGTCGTCGAGGTCAACTCCTCTCTGCGTCTCAAGTCCACCGACGTACATGGCGAGCTAACTGGACAAACTGGTAACAGCGGGAAAGCCGTCCATATGGTGGTAAGCTGGTAAGCACGAAAAGGAACGGCATCATACCGCCCGGTAGCGTTCGTTTTAAAAATGAAATGCAGCCATACGTACCTCTGGCCCCATAATTTGCGATCTCTAGAAATGTACATAGGGCTACATTTTCAGAATGAGCCAGTGTTGGTTTATACTGAAACAGAACACCTGCGTTTCCAAACTAAAACCGGCTCTTTAGCATTTTCAAAACTTTCTGTTTTTGTGGATCGAAGATACTGTAGTAGTGAGGACGCCAGCCGTTACCATAAGAAATGTATGTTTTAAAGTACAAATAAAATCAAAACTGACCATATGATTTTGTTAGCTCACATTGCCAGTTTTGTGGTGAACAATTCATCTGTGCATGTCATTAAGAAAAAAAAACTGTTTGCCCTTGTAATCTAAAATTAAAATCTGAAAATGCACTTCGTTTGTTTTCAGCTAAATTCTCAGATTACATGATTTTGAGGTATTGGGCGTGGCTAACATAATTAACCACGCCCCTCCAACTGTCAGTTTTGACATCAAACAGAAATGGTGGGGAGGAGGAGGTGTCTGTTAGATTATAATAACTCTTTTAAAACCCATTTCCTGATATTTCTGAATGAAATGCCTTCTTTACTACATCCAATCACCTTGCAGTAGAAAAAACAAGCCACACCCCTGTTTTCTCATTTAATATTCCGTTTCTCTAGGAACTGCATGACAATATGAAAAAAATAAAATGGTCGCAGCTTCCAGTTAATGTGGACTTTAAAACAAAAACGCACTAGTGTAAACAGCATCAAAACAGGGTCTTCTCTGTTTTCAAAACTCTTGGTTTTTGCAGGTCAAAAGGCCAACACATCAAGCTGAAGCCAAACAACTAGCACCGACAAAAAACCTTGCCTTGAATTAGTTCACATCTGCCCGTGAACACACCAAACAGACAGCAGCGGACTGATATGAGAGTGCACGTTCTGTTCAGGATTTGTCTTTCTCCACCCGCGGGTGGCAGTAATCAGTTTTCTCATTCAACAAAAGGAAACTGAACTTCTGACGCACACGTTCAAAGAGTAAACAAAGCAGCATTTAGTACCATTATCACAGTAACTGAGTAATCACTCACTACGGAGGGATTCGTGCATGTAAGCAATACTGCAAACATTTCACAAATGTAGCTAAATTAAAGATGACAAGACTTGAATTCACTGGTTCGAGTCCCAGCTGGGTCAGTTTGCATTTCTGTGTGGAGTTTGCATGTTCTCCCCATGTTCGCGTGGGTTTCCTCAGGGTGCTCCGGTTTCCCCCACAGTCCAAAGACATGGGGTACAGGTGAATTGGGTAAGCTAAATTGTCTGTAGTGTATGTGTGTGAATGAGAGTGTGTGGATGGGTGTTTCCCAGTGCTGGGATGCAGGCTGGAAGGGCATCTACTGTGCAAAAGATATGCTGAAATAGTTGGTGGTTCATTCTTCTGTGGCAACCTGAACTTGTTGCTGTGAGGCGACAGTGCTAACTATGCGGCTCAATGTGAATTATGAGAAAATGAAAGTGTTTTTTAAACCACTGAAGAATGCAAACCTATTGCTGTGGAATAAAAGTAAAATAGCATAATTGTGAAACTCTGTCTTCACATCCGAGATTTATTTTGTCCATTTCATCTAAAAAGAATTGGAAAATTTCCCCTCTGGAGTCAGAGGCTGTAAAACGCATATTAGTGAAGTCATTCTGAAGGCTATTAGCTCTTACGATTGAAGCGCTATAGGCAGGGATTCGTAGATTTGCTGTGTTTACATTAGGCAATTTTGGTGTTTGTTTACCATGGAGTGTCGTTTCCCCAAAACAGCCATTTACCGGGCAACATGATTTGATTAACTGGATTGCGTCGCTATTTGCTCACAGATTACATCAAACTTCATTAAAGGCAAATAGCAAAACACAAATCAGCTGCCTGTTAGGCTCTCCTGCACAAATACGTCCAAAAAATAACACACCAATCCACATCATGAGATACTCAGAGCGCGTATGCTTAGTGTAAATCTGATCTGATGTGACCTCGGAGAAACATTTTACTTGCAAAATCAAAGAGCTGTAAAAGATCAAAGAGCAAATCTGACGCTGGAACACTTTGACCTGGTTAGAGATCCTCAGATGATGCTTTCTGCAGCTCAGGAGGCTTATTAGAGATCTCCATTATGGTTCATTAAGGTATTAACTTTGTCTCAGATGCATCTCATACATTTTTTCTTTTCTTGACAAACGGTCACACAATTCAGATCATTTGGTTTTAGGGTTGAGTTGTTCATCATTTAACTTTTGATTGAAAACCTGAGCACAGTTTGAGAATCTAAGGGACAGTTCACCCCCAAATGTTTTGGTTGTAGTTTAACTCGCCGTAAGCCATTCCAAAATGATTATTTTGGGCTAAAAATTTGATCCTTGGTGATTCATAAAATGCAAGTACTGCCACTTTTGAGAGACAAAAAACTTATAGAGGCCAAACAAATTAAATACGTGTAGCTCCGGACACAATTTCATATTGTAAAAACAAATATTTATTAATTAACAGTTGACACAGCTAGTGATTAATTAGTGTTTTCTGTACATTTATGATGTTAAATTTACTGGAACTTGTTTTCTCCTGTGACAATCTTTGATGCTAAAATGTTTAACAGTGAATTTTATTGACATTTTTAGTAGTATGATACAATATTGTCTGGGCTGGTTTTCTGAATTATGTAACAATAACTGGATAATTCATTCATTCATTTTCATTTCGGCTTAGTCCCTTTATTAATCTGGGGTTGCCACAGCGGAATGACGCCAACTTATCCAGCATATGTTTTACGCAGCGGATGCCCTTCCAGCTGCAACCCATCTCTGGAAAACATCCATACACACCCATTCACACTCATACACTACGGACAATTTTAGCTTACCCAATTCACCTATACCGCATGTCTTTGGACTTGTGGGGGAAACCGGAGCACCCGGAGGAAACCCACGCCAACACGGGGAGAACATGCAAACTCCACACAGAAACGCCAACTGACCCAGCCGAGGCTCGAACCAGCGACCTTCTTGCTGTGAGGCGAACGTGCTATCCACTGCGCCACCATGAGGCCTAACTGGATAATTATCTTTCAGTACTTTTTCTGTTATTGTGTAGATTTATTTAAGATTTTTCCAGTATACAGTTTTAAACAAATATGTGGTTTTGCTGCCTGTGAAGATTTATTCAAGACTTTTTTTGGGGGGGGGCTCTCTGAAGGCAATTTTAACATATTAAACGCTGGAGAACGTTTGGAACCGAGCACAGAAAGCGTTTAGATTTCGATATTTCTATCGCAATGTATGCTTAAAGTATTGATGATATACATTACAAACATTAAATGTATATAAGTGCGTGATCAGTCAAGCTAAACATTAAACTGTATGCAATTTTAATCGGAAAATAACAGATTAAAACAAAAATTAAAATCTATTTTATTGGCACAGTTTACATCTTGATTATGTATCGGTTCTATTTATTAATCATTCATGTATGTTATACTTATTCAAGAGTATTTATGCACTGTATATAGGCTATCTGTATGCATGTATATGTATACACATACATGCATACATAATAAACTGACTTGATTAAAATGGCATATCTCAGCCATTTTTTTTTTTGGCTCTGTAGGCAGTTTTTACATATTAAAGAGCTATGTTAATTTTTTTTTTCAGATTTTTAATACATACAGATGTATAAATAACATTGCAAAACATGTCACACGAATCCAATTATATTGCTAAATGATTTTAAGTGCCATTAATAATATTTTTATTTATTTACTCACAAAGAACGTACATAAATGTTCGTCTGCTAGAAAACACTAGCATCGAAAACTAGTAAACACTGACGCAAAAAGTCCAGATTTGATTTCACCGGAATTGGGATGAACCTTTTCACTGTGGTATCTTCCTTTTCGGGGCATATATTAATAATTGTTGACTGGAAGTTTAAATAATTAGACTATATTTATTAACAAAAAGATGGCACCAATTTCTCATCTCCTAGCATCATGACCTTAATTGTTGTAATCCAGACAGATCCGTCTGTTTTTACAGTCTACTCAACATCTGGGTTGCTGGAGAATCCTAGATGAAGGGCGGGAGGATGCCATTCATTATGACAGGGATGATTGACAACAACAACGTGAATACGTGTAAGCTTATTTTACATTGCGATGTGATATTCCGCTTTATTTTGAAATAAAAATGTAATCCAACCTCAATCAACGTCTAATTAGGTTATACGACGTCTCGTTGAGACCTAAAAAGCGACACTTACGCGTCTCGGCGCACCCCTAGTACTTGAATGGTACGTTCCATTTTAAAGCGATAGCTGCAACTCCACGCGTCTAAAGTAAAGCGCGACGCTTTCTTGAGGTACGGACTGGAGAAAACCATGCCATCGACCCGTTGAGCGCATTTACGGCTTCACACGGGCGTTTTGCACAGGAAAATAAAGCGATATCACCGAATCCGCCTGCGATAAGGACCGAGAGGCTCCTCAAAAGCCAACTGTGGATGTAACTGTTGCACTTTGAACACAGGTAACGTTACGAGTGATACACAAACATTCGCGCGAATGATTCATTCTGATGCACGGCTTTATTTGACCGAAATCCCGAATGCATGATGTAGAGGTGTAACGCGTGCTTCTTTTACCACACGCACACACACACAAAAACAATTCGATCTAGTAGATAAGAGAATAGATGGTTAAACTGTTGTGTGGAAAGGATCCTGATGGATGTGGTCAATAAAGCCAGCAAGAACAAAGGGGGCATTAAAACCAATGTTTAGCTAAAAGGAGGTAAAATATCCGCGCATTTGTTGCTGTGCATTAGGAAATGCATTAAAATGACTTGACTTATTGTAGTAGTAGTCGATGCACAATGGGTAATTATTCCAGTCTTGCCTGTTGGTGGTTGTGCGTGGATCCTAAGCATGCATATTGACGTTTGAGATGTAAAAGTTGCTTTGGATAAACACTACAGATCACAATCGGGCTTTAAAATGAAACAAAACAACGTTGTTTTTTTGCTAATTAACGCTGTAAAAATATTCAAAAAGGTGATATCACGCTCTCAATCTGTTTGTCTGTCACATCTGTAACAGTCACATGACTAAAATATTGTTTTCCTCCAGGCAAATGACCCAAATGTTGTTGTTCCTATTAAAGCCTAAACTAAAATCAAATGTAATGCTCGATTTGCACATTGATTACGCGTTTTTTCTTGAACGCGTAAATGATGCATTGAGATGCCCGAATTCAGATGCAGTTGATGGGTACTTTGTACCAAACCTGATCATTCAAAGCCTTTGGTGCCAGTTTGATCCGTGTCTGGGTGGAGAGGAGAGGGGCTGTGGCTGCCTGCGGTAGCCGGCTCAGGGATGCTCCCATCCGGTTTGAGATTAGCCAGAGCCGCGCTGGAGAACGTTTGGAACCGAGCACAGAAAGCGTTTAGATGTCGATATTTCTATCGCAATGTATGACTAAAGTATTGATGATATACATTACAAAAATTAAATCTATATAAGTGCGTGATCAGTCAAGCTAAACATTAAACTGTATGCAATTTTAATCGGAAAATAACAGATTAAAACAAAAATTAAAATCTTTTTTATTGGCACAGTTTACATCTTGATTATGTATCAGTTCTATTTATTAATCATTCATGTATGTTATACTTATTCAAGAGTATTTATGCACTGTATATAGGTTATCTGTATGTATGTATATGTATACTCATGCATGCATACAGAATAAAATGGCATATCTCAGCATTAAACACGTGTGTGTGTGTGTGTGTGTGTGTGTGTGTGTGTGTGTATGTATATATATATATATATGTGTGTGTGTGTGTGTGTGTGTATATATATTTTTTGCATGTAATATATAAATATATACTTACAAGTATATTTGTAAATTATGTAGATAAATGCATATAATACATAGATGTCTGGCTCCATATAAATCTCTTCATATAAGCAATTTTATGTAGATCTACCCATAATGAAAGTGTTTGCAGTTCAAGTAGTTTTGCATTATACTTTGTAATCTCATTTATCTGCCGACTGCACAATAATAGAGTTCCCTTATACATTCATTGTGCTTTTCTCTATCGGCTCCTATGCTGGAATCAAATTTTCTTTGGGATAGATAGAAACTGCAGTGTAGCAGACCGAAGTGGATTGATTTAGGCTGGAAATACCTCCATAAATAAATTCAATCAGTGCATTAACCAACAAATTGCCCAGCTGGATGTAAAAATAGAAAGTTGTTTGTAAGCGTGGAGAGTAGACGACTGTCTCCCGGTACGTCTCTCTAGTCTGGAAACCGATAAGCATCACAAGTTACCTGCTGTTTCTGCTCACGTACATGTGTGGATGAATTATAGGCCACATGTTTCACCCCCAGCCCTAAAACGAACGCGTGCTGAATTCAAAACTGGAGCGTGCAACTACTAGGCAAGTCTTTTTCTTCTCTTGCTGCATTATTAGATGATGTTGCATTGATGAGATCAGTGCTGGTTTATGAGTAACTCGTCCTTGTCAATTGAAAAAGCACAGTTCTTGCTGACCTTGTGATCATCTCTATATCAACACAGCCTGTCGTCGCCCTCTGCCCTCTTTCATCAGGGCACATGCTATTTAGTTGTCTGTTTGATTACTGCCGGCTAGCACCTGAGGATAAATCTCAGCTGTAAATTTGCGCAAGGTTACCATCCAGCCTGTGGACTCCGGCCTTGTGATGTCAGAAGCAGTATTTGTATCCTTTGGTTGTGTGGCGTAAAAACGGTGGCGTTGTGCTCTCATCCTGTGAGTAAGCCGCGAGTACGACTGCCATGTGGAGCCACGGCTGGTGCTAATCACTGAACAATAGCTACTGTCTGTTCGCAAAAACTCTCCTTCTCTCCGCCTGCTGCCTTCCCGATGCCAATAATGCTGGATTTGGCTTGTGGAGTTGGATTAAGGTTTAAATGGTTTAGTTTCAAATGCTAAAGATGGTGCGAATGTCCCACTCTTTGAGTAGTAGAGGTTTCGAGATTTTGTCAATGGGTATAAGTAGTTATCCTGGTTGAATTAAAGGGATATTTTGCACAAAAATGCTAATTCTGTCATCATTTACTCATCTTCTTGTCACAAACCTGTTTGAAATTCTTTCTTCTATGGAATGCATAAGAAGATATTTTGACAAATGCTGAAAATCTGTAACCATTGACTTAGTATTTGTTTTTTGTTTTTTTACTATGAAAGTCAGTGGTAACAGGTTTCTAAGATATTAACGAAACTCATAATGGTTTAGAGCCAACTGAGGGTGAGTGAATATTTAGTAAATTCATTTTTAATAATTCATTTTTGTAAGTGCAGCATCATAACTATTACGAAAAAATGCATTCAATTGAGTTTAGAAGTAGTAAGAGGTTGATGTGTAAATAATGTTGGATTGAAAGGCATAGTTCTCCCAAAAATGTAAATTTACTCTCTATTTACCTTTTATGACTTTCTTCTGTTGAACAGAACTGAAGATGAAATGCTGTAACCATTGACTTCCATAGTAGGAAAAACAAATACTGTGGAAGTCAATGGTTACAGGTTTCTAGCATTTTTCAGAACAGTAAAGAAACTCTTAAAGGTTTGGAACCACTTGAGGGTAAATGAATAGTTTCCCTTTCACCCTTTAATGTGGGAGAGTAAGTTAGTACACTAAAACCCTGTTACTTGCAGCATCAACTGTTACAAAGAAAAACATTCCATTTAGTTTAGAAGTTGATGTGTAAATAATGTTGGATTAAAATGGATAGTTCTCCCTAAAATGTACATTTACTCTCTATTTATCTTTATGAGTTTCTTTCTTTTGTTGAACACAGAAGATGATATTTTGAAGAAAGCTGATATGCTGTAACCATTGACTTCCATAGTAGGAAAAACAAATGCTATGGAAGTCCGTGGTTACAGGTTTCTATCATTTTTCAGAACAGAAACTCATAAAGGTTTGGAACCAATTGAGGGTGAGTGAATAGTTGGTAAATCAATTTTTGGGTGAACTATCCCTTTAATGTGGGATAGTAAGTTAGTACTCTAAAACCCTGTTATTTGCAGCATCACGACTGTTACAAGGAAAAGCATTCCATTGAATTTGGGAGTTGATGTGTAAATAATGTTGGATTAAAAGGGATAGTTCTCCCTAAAATGCTCACATACTTTACCGTTATGAGTTTCTTTCTTCTTTTGAACACAAGATGACATTTTAAAGAAAGTTGTAATCCTGTAACCATTAACTTCCATAGTTGGAAAAACAAATACTATAGTAGTCAATGGTTACAGTTTTTCAGCTTTATTCAAAATACCGTCCTTTGTGTTCAACAGATGCAAACAGGTTTGTAATGAACAAAGATTGAGTAAATGATGACAGAATATTCTTTTTTGGCTGAACTGTCCCTTGGTTTCTTTGAACAGTTTGAATCCTGAAGATGGTGTAAATGTCCTGCTTGTTAAGTAGTGTTCTTATCTTGCATCTTACCCTAGTATCTTCTTGTTGGGATTGGGTTTGAGGCCAAAAGTAATTATCTTGGTGAGGTGAACGTGGGTTAAGTTAGTATGCTGAAAAAACTGTTGTAAAAGCACTTATTTTGAGTATTACAAACAGTTACAATGAAACTCATTCAATTATGCATTTGAAGTTGTTAAAGTATAATTTGCAATGTTGGTGTAAGGTTTAAATAGTTCATTTGTAATGCTGGTAAAGATGGTGTGTATGTCTACTTGGCAAGATTAAAGAAATGTGTTGGTACACTAAAAAACAGCTATTTTCAATATTATAAACAGTATTGTATACAATGAAACATTCAACCGAGCATGGGATTTTGAAGTACTAATAATGTATTATGTGTAAATAATGTGGGACTAAGTTTGAAGATTTAACTTTTTAAAATGCTGATTTAACTTTTGAAGATTGTTTGAATGTCTTGTTTATTAAAATAGTAGAGGTTTGGAGAAGTGAGTTAAAGTTTTGTTAGTGACCATTGGGAGTTTAATATGCAAATATGCTAGTTAATTGATTCTAGTTCAGATTCTAGCCAATCACGTTTGTACGACACCAGAGAATATGTCAAAATGGAAGAAAAGCTTATAATCGCAGTTGGTTTTTTAAATTCTTCTGGGAGCAAAGAACCCAACTGGACTTGATGAACCCACAATTCAGTTCAGCGATGTTTGACGTCACGCCATTCAAATTAAGTGAGAAGTCTTAATGCAGACTTACCTTGTGAATGGTGTGTTAAGTGTGGGATGGGGGGGTCTAGTAATGGTAATAGAGTTTTCAAATAGGGGTGAGGTCCTGTTGGATTATTGGGGTATTTGTTTTGGTGTGTTCAAATGTCAACATCAATTTGCTTAGTGCACCTTTAAATAGTGTTGGATTAAGGTGTAAACTGTTATTTTGGAATGCTAAGGATGATATAAATTAGGGCAGCATGATACTGGAAAAATATGCAATGATGTTGAGTATTACAGTAACGATATTTCTTAGATATAACATTTGCCTAGAAAAATTCTGTTTTATTAGAGCGTTTTAAATAATTTATTTAGTTAATTATATAGCTGGTAAAATATATTTTGTCCCGATCTAATTCAGGCTAAAAAAACTGTCAAATTGCAAACATTTAGTCTTTAAAACACTATGAATGAGTGAAAATCTCAGCAGATATTCTGACTCTGATCGGCTGTTGTCATTTTCCTCTTGTATCAACTCCTGCTATTAGTGTTTATTTTCAGCTCTGGGTTCACCTTTGAGCCGCTCCAGCCAATAGCAGAAAAGCACCTACTGGGGAGGCGGGGATAAAGATAGTAAGACCCCATCTGATTAGTCAAATTTAGATAAACAAGCAATGCATAAAACAAATGTAATTTATCTCAAATGTCTGCGATACTTATATTTCATACTATTATCGATAATTATCAATAATGATAATTTAGCAAAATATTGTGCTCCCCTAATGTAAATATCCTGCTCGATATTAGTCGAGCTAAAAGTCGAGGTTTGAAAGTTTTAGTTGCGTAGCTGAGCTCTTTTTTTGTTTAGATTTATAAGTTAGCCAATTTAGTTTTAATGGTTGCTGTATTGACAAATACACAGTAAAAATGCTTTGTTGAATTTGTAAATAAAGTTTATAGGAGTAGGCGGCACGGTGGCTCAGTGGTTAGCACTGTTGCCTCAAAGCTAGAAGGTGGCTGGTTCGAGTCCCGGCTGGGCCAGTTCTGTTTGCGTGTTCTCCCCTTGTATGGCATGGGTTTCCTCCGGGTGCTCCGTTTTCCCCCACAGTCCAAAGACATGCGCTGTAGGTGAATTGAACGAAATAAATTGGCCGTAATGTATGCGCGAGAGTGTATGGGTGTTTTCCAGTACCGCGTTGCGGCTGGAAGGGAGTCCGTTTCGTAAAACATATGCCAGAATAGTTGGTGGTTCATTCTGCTGTGGCGACCACTGAAATAGAGACTTTCCAAAATGATGCCTTTTCCTTGCAATTTTCAAGTAGTAATTGTTTTTACACCAAGTGTTTGCTATGCTTTTCCACGTATCCAATTATTCCAGAAGTGAAAGAGCGAACACAAACAAAATATTTGACCCCGGGCCTCCAGCAGGATGAGCCTCCAAACTAAAACAACAAAAAGAGGAAATAATCGGAGGACACATGGAAGTTCTTCAGCGCCTCTGCTGACCCCGAGAGCTCATAATGCTCAGGGTTATGACCCTCGGAAGAGAAGCGCATCATATATATATGATGCTGTATTATTTGGAGAATTGTGCGTATGGAGGCTTCGGCTCAATATTGTGGTCACTCGAGGACAGAATTGCTTTTGGCCAAGGCGGACTCTTGCCAACAGATACACTATATGATATTTGCCTCCAGCTCTGTCAGTTATATCAGATGTCTTGGGTTTTATTTTTCTTTGCTTTTTTTCCATTTGAAACAATATTTTTGTAAAGAAGAGGAAACGGCAGGAACTTTTGAACAGTTTGCCTTAGTGTAAAGCCATTTGTTCCACTCCTGACGATGGTTTGTTGTTATATTTGTGTAGTCAATTGAGTAAAACATTTCATTCTATTAATTTCACCAGTTAATTCAACAAATGAAGTCACAATTAATCACGTACATCAACATTTGCTGAGAAAAGCACCCTAAATTAAGATCATTCAAAGACTTTGGCAGATGAAAGGATTGAATAGACACAAAAAGTGGATTTAGGAATCAATATATTGATCATTTCTGTAAGACCGAACATGGATCTATCACCGTCCATTGGATTATTTTAGCAGCTTTTTCTGAGGTTGATTTGGCATGTTTTGTCATTCACATTGGACGCTTTTGTATTCATTATGTATTGTTTTTGTTGCCTATATTTTCTTGATTTATTGGCAGTTACATTAAGTGAAATAATATTTTAAATACATGTTTAGTTAATTCATTTATTTTCTAATTTCCTTATTAGAATTTGTAGAATATTTTCTTTATAATACATTCTTAATATTTGACATCATTTATTTTTTAATATTATTTTCAAAATCATTTATAGTAATATTTAAATCATTCATACATTTTCCTTTGGCTTAATATCATTATTTATCGCCACAGTGGAATGAACCGCCAACTATTCCAGCATATATTTTACGCAGCAGATGCCTTTCCAGCTGCAACCCAGTACTGGGAAACACCCACACACTCTCACATTCACACACACTCGTACACTATAGCCAATTTTCATTCATTCATTCATTCATTAATTCATTTTTTTTTTCGGTTTAGTCCCTTTATTAATCAAGGGTCGCCACAGCGAAATGAACTGCCAACTTATCCAACATATGTTTGATAAGCTTAAACCCATCACTGGGAAACACCCATACACTCTCATTCACAAACGTACTCTATGGACAATTTAGATTACCCAATTCACCTATAGCGCATGTCTTTGGACTGTGGGGGAAACCGGAGCACCCGGAGGAAACCCACGCCAACATGGGGAAATCATATAAACTCCACAGAAATGCCAACTGGCCCAACTGGGACTTGAACCAGCGACCTTCTTGCTGTGAGGTGACAGTGCTAACCACTGAGCCACCGTGCTGCCCCTCATACTATTGATTCAGTATTATTATTTATTTATTAATTAATAATCAATATTTCCCCCCCCTAAACTATCTCTTTGAAAATTCCTCCTCAAGAATGATATATTATCACTTTTTGTTAGTTTGGACAGGAGCTGATTAACACAGTATATATTTGTATGGGTTATTATTACCCTGCCTGTGTCATTTAAAATCATTCAGAGTATTTGTCATAGCGCAGACAGGCTTGAGAAGTTCAGTCGTTTCATATAGCCGTTTCCCTGAGAATGGAAATAAATGAATATTTTCTTTGTTATTAATATTCCACAGCACTTGCTTCACCCCGGCCGAAGCGCATCAGGTGATCATGTGATCCTCTCTCTTTTCTGAACCACAAACCACGAGCTCTTGTATCACACAACAAGGCCATTGCGTTTCTCTTTACACACAGTTTTAACAGTGTTGTTGAACTCAAGGGCTCAATCTGAAATTGTCCATTATCTTTCCAACAAGTGACCAAACTGACTGACTGATGTTCCTGTGATGAAGAGGCGTAACACTGAGCTAAAATTAGGGCTAATGGATGAGTCCGTCATTTAATCTGGAAACTAGACATGTGCTGATATTCAATACTACAATATAGTGCTGCACAATATACAGTTGAAGTTAGAATTATTAGCCTTTCTGTATATATTTTTCCCCCAATTTCTGTTTAACTGAAAGAAGATTTTTTTAAACACGTTTCTATGCATAATAGTTTTAATAACTAATTTCTAATAACTGATTTCTTTTATCTTTGCCATGATGACAGTACATAATATTTTACTAGATATTTTTCAAGGTGCTAGTATTCAGCTTAAAGGGACATTTAAAGGCTTAACTAGGCAAGTTAGGGTAATTAGACAAATCAGTGTATAACAGTAGATCTTGGAAAAAATATTGCTAATAATAGGGGCTAATAATATTGACCTTAAAACCAAATCTTTGGTACCCCAAAATTGGCTAAATCTGGGGATGGATCTATATTTACCTGCAACACCTTAGACATAATTGTAAAAGAATTAATCCAGTAATTCTGTATCATAGGGCACATTAAAATATATTGCGATTTTAAAAACTCAATTCATCCATTTGTTTTGCAACAAGTAAATTTGATGCCTACTGGAAACACCCAGGCCTGTACTGGCATTAGAAGCGGGTTGTTTTATGGGCCCGTCTCATTCGGATTCCTCCCGGCTTCTTGTTTACAGTTTGGGACGGGCAGAAAGGTCGCAGGGGGGCGTTTGTCAGAAATATTGACGCGGTTGGAAAAAAAATTGCAGAGTGCTCAAACCGTCTGTCACGTTCTCAAATAAATATTTGTTTTGGGTCGGCCCGCAGATTTGTCAACTCCTTCATTGCGTAGTCATTTTTAATGTGCTGATGGATGCGAACGCTTTTGGCCACTTTATTTTCTTGCAAATATCTTGTGTTTGCTTTATTTGTGCTTCTATTCGATGGGATGTTCAAATGGGTTCATTTTGACATTATTTAGGGTTTGCATAGTTGTTTTGTCTTTTTTCAAAGTTTACTTTGAAAAAGAACATGCATAT
>CAIGQW010000259.1:10466156-10481078 GCA_903798125.1 Danio choprae
ATTATATGTAATATTTCTTGCTGGTATGTTCTCTCAGGTCATTGGCCATTGGCAGGTGTGTTAGATTGTTAGATTTCGCCCCAGTCCTCAACCTACAAAGACAAAAAAAAACTCTTCTCTTCATTCCACCACATTCACAAACCTCCACCAAAGCCATAATAAAAGCAGCACCTTGTGACTCAATCCTCCAGACCGGAGCAGGCAGCAGCTGGGGATGTTTAAAGAATAATATGCCCACTGGTGAGTTTATGATGGCTCTCCACAGAAGTTACTAACTTTTTTTCCCCTCAAACAACAGCTTGAGTCGTTCATAGCCTGTGTTTCAGCCCTTATAAGCACAGGGAACCTCGAGGGAGCCAAAGCCAGAGAGGGTGGAGTCGCTTTTTCGGCCCCTCGTAAATAGTTCAAGCTGTGTATGAAAAAAAAAAAAAAACTGAGGGAAAGAAAGAGAGATACCAAATCGGCATTAAAGTTTAACATTACTCAGCAGCCTGACATGAAGAATATTTATTCACAATGACGTAAAGCATAAAGTTCATTGAGCGAATAAACAGAAGATACTGGAGGTAAATATACACTGAAAAAATGCAGGGTTCCACACAATTCGTTTATGTTGTTCCAACACAAATCGAACAAGTTAATCGTTTATACAAATTTAAGTATAAAAAAAATGCAAGAATTCATTTTAAATAATTAGTTTGAACAAGCTGCAAAAGTCATTGTTTGAGTGTAGGATAGAATAAATAACTAATCGTTTACCTCCCCAGTGGATTGATCATGTAAAGAATTGTGGTCATCAAAAGTTGTATGTGTGAATATGCAAATTAAGTATGATTTATTAATTTTTCTAGCACAAACGTTTTTTTTTCTTTTTTTGGTCAAATGTTTCTACAGAGATTTTGGGAAACTGTTTTTATCACCCCATAATTCAGAAAGTATAGAAAAAATATATTAACAGTTCAGAAAAAATGTATATTAAAAATATATGAAACTTTTTTTTTTTGCATATAATCAGGCAAACACTGTACCCTGTCAAAATTTTTTTTATCTTGCTACATGTACTTTCCATGTACTTCAACTTTTTTAAAAAGTTGAAACAACTTAACTTTTCTAGTCATCTCAACTTAATATTTTAGTTAGTTTGATGTTAAGTTAAACTTTAAAATGTATATTAAAAATATCTGAATAAAGGGTCAAGTCATGTTCAACATTTCTTTTTTGTCAAATGTTTCTACAGAGATTTTGGGAAACTATTTAAGTGACTTTTGTAAGTACTAAAAAATCTATATTAACAAGTCAGAACAAAAATTATCTAAAAATTTGTGACGAATAAAATGTTGCATATAATCAGGCAAACTACACTGTAAAAAAATGCAGGGTTTTACACAATTCTTTTATGTTTTCCCAACACAAATCAATTGTTTTTACAATTTTAAGTGGATTGAACATAAAACAATTAAGTTATCCCAAAAAAGCCTCAAGAAGTTTGTTGATTCAGCTCATTATAAGTAGTTTGAACAGGCAGCAAAAATATATTTTGAGTGTATGTACACTGTAAAAAGTTCAATCTTGCTCCATTTATATTTTTTAGTTGATTAGTTAATATTTTAGTCAATTGGATTTTAAATTGAGATGACGTAAAAGAGATGACATGATAAAGTAATGTTAAAGCAAAAAAAAAAAACTAGATGTAAACTGAAGTAACAAAACATTTGTTGTCGTGACTTTTTGTCATGTAGTTTTTTACAGTGTACACACATCACTCTTTATAAACTTCAGAATATAATTATCTATATATCTGTGACGTTTGGTGTATTTAAGTAATGCTGTGCAAGAGAAAAAACAAATTTTGAGAAATTAAAACATTTTTAAAAAAGTGTATACATGCAGAAATGGCTTAAAAGAAATATTTAGAAGTGCATTTTAGATGTTTTCTTTTCGTTAGAATAAAAATCATTAAGTTAACTAAAATAAATAGCTGATTTAAGCTGAAGTAACATAAACACATTTGTTGTCATGACTTTTTGTCTTGTAAATTTTACATATTTATGAATAAATCCATGACGTTAAGTGTATTTAAGTGCTGCTGTGCAGGAGAAAAACTAAGTTTGAGAATGTAAAAGTGTATACATGCAGAAATTGTTAAAATAATAATAATTATAATTTTTTTACTTGATACAAAAAAATTTACTTATTCTAAAGAGCGTTTTTAGTTGAATGGGTTGTGAATATTAGATGTTTTCTTTCATTAGAATAAGATAAATGTAATGTAATGCCAAAAAATAAACTCTCAAAATGAAATAAAGAGGTGTCTAACCTTAAAGGAATTAGATTAGATGTGAGGCCGATGAAATTGCTCTGAGAAGCTGACTTGGCTCTTTCTCAGCAGACATCATAATTAAAACGAGGTAGATGGGGAGGAAAATCTGCTCCAGTGTCTGGTGCGGTGTGTGTGTGTGTTCGCGTTCCAGCACTCAGCTGGAGAATATAAATGCGATCGCATCCATTTCTCTGGTCAGATTGAGAGAGCGGGGCTTTATCCTGTGGGAGCTGGATTATTTGTGTCCAAACATGTCCTGATATACCTCTCAGAACCCCTGGTGCGATCGCTGCCCGTCAAACTGTTTGGAAACAAAAATACATGTGGAGATTGAGTTCGACTTCTTGCCTGGTAGCTGTGGGATTGTTCACTGTTAAAGGGATAGTTCAGCCAAAAATGAAAATGAACGAGTTTCTTTAAAACATCTTTTTTTGTTGTTCAAAAAGAAGGAATGTTGGATGATGGCACCCATCGCCTTTCATAGTAGGGAAAAAAATACTATGGAAGTCAATGGTTGTCAGCTATCAGCATTCTTCAAAATATCTTATTTTGTGTCAGAATAAGAAGAAATGAATCTCAAATAGGTTTTTGCAATTGAATGGCGAGTAAATGATATTTTAAACTTTAGTTGATGTGTAATGTAGCTGTGTGAACATAAACAGCATCTCTGAATGTAATATCAGAATCAGAATGGGTTTTATTGCCAAGTGCGCACACACAAGGAATTTGTTTTGGCTACAGAAGCTTCCAGTGTACATAGTGAACAGTGACAACACGAAATAAATATGAAAAAGACAACAAACATTAAACAGAGATGCAATCAGTCAAAAAGCTCTGGATGATGAATTGTATGTACAGATTTGTTATGAATATACAAGTTATAAGGTGCTGTGTACGAGAAAGTATTGCACTGTAAATTGTTATAAGGTGCTGTGTACAAATGCGTAGAAAAAAAAGTATTGCACTGTAAATTGTTATAAGGTGCTGTACGAGTGCGTATGAGAAGGTTTTGCACGTTTATTGCACAGTAGGGGAATATTGAACTGTTCATGAGGTAGATGGCCTGAGGAAAGAAACTTTTCCTGTGTCTGGCTGTTTTTGTGCTTGGTGCTCTGTAACGCCGACCAGACGGTAACAGTTCAAACAGGAAGTGCGCTGGGTGTGAGGGGTCCAGAGTGATTTTGTAAGCCCTTTTACTCACTCTGGAAGAGTACAGTTCTTGAAGTGTAGGAAGGGTAGTGCCAGTGATTCGTTCAGCTGTCCGGACTATTCGCTGTAGTCTGCGGAGGTCGGTTTTGGCAGCTGAGCCGAACCAGACGGTGATTGAAGTGCAGAGGATGGAATTGAAGTGCAGAGGATGGAGCACCATATGCTCAAAGTTAAATGCAAAGGGAGACATTGGCTTTTACAATGTTAGCTTAGCAAAGCCTACAGCGAACGAAGTTTGGGGACTACAAAAAAACCCATCCGGATTAATGTTGTCATAAACCCTTCAGGTTACGCGCACACACCCTGTGCATCGAAGAGGCGTGGCCAGAGGCGCTGTAATGTTATAGCAGAGAAAGCTAAAATGCAGTACAAATGCTGCTATTTTCACAGAGCTTCTTCTGTTTCTGTATTTGGGCTTTCAAAGCAATGACACAAAGAGAGAAGTGCTTACAGTTTAATTTTAATTATGTTCCAGAGAATTATATAAAATATATAGCTCTAGCATTTGACAAAGGACAGCTTCCAGAATCTCTCCCAGTTCAGTGCTGGATTCGGAGAGGAAGCTGTGGATTGTGACCCACAACCTGTAAGTATTTTTATTTGTTAAAATTGATCTATTACATGCATAGATTCTAGCGTTAACGGTATGTTGTAGCAAGGATGTAAACAACGGGAAATGCTGTTTGGCCCCGTTAACAATTTAGCTACAAATTCATATTTGTTCGTCAACCCCTGTAAACACACAGAATCCTCGGCAGCGCTGCATTGTCTATCTGTGTGGCTGCTTTCCGTGCATTCTACATTTCAAAAAACGAACTTGCAAAAGATATGTGAACATTTCATATTACTTACACATGCTTATAACCCAAACATATATTAAAGACACTTGTTAGATTTTATTTTAGAGCGCAGGCACGAGGTTCAGCTGTGTCCTCTTCATTTTCTGTCTGATTCAGGCTCAAACTGATACAGCTAACAGTTACACTGACTGACAGTATTAACTAGGAAATATGACAGTCGTTTTCATGTTAGCTGAGTAGCAGTATATAATTAAAGTAAGATATATGAAATAAATACATGCAAACTCCCCACAGAAACGCCAACTGACCCAGCCGGGGCTCGAACCAGCGACCTTCTTGCTGTGAGGCGAACGTGCTATCCACTGCGCCACCGTGAGGCCCCAAAAAAGAAAACAATAATTTAGAATTAGATTTGTTAATGTGTGGGCTAGAAATGTATGCAAAATAGTGCATATTTAATGAATTAATTTATTCATTTATTTTTATATTTATGCCATATTCACCTGATGTTCCTTTGCTGAATGTTCAAAACAGGCAGCCATTGACTTCCATAGTATATTTTTGTCCTACCACTTTCCAACATTCTTCAAAATATCTTCTTTTGTGTTAAACAGAAGAAAGAAATAATGACAGGCTTTGGAACTAGGGCTGCACAACATATCGTTTCAGCATCAATGTCGCAATGTGTGTGTCCGCAATAGTCACATTGCAGGATATGCAGTGTTGAGTTGGGATTATAGTTGATCAGCACAACAGTTGAGACTACATGAGATTTGTGGAGTCATTGCAAAGTATAACCATAAAAGATTGAAACTTTATCATTTGCATGCGTTTTAAAGGCATTTCAAGAGAGTTTAAAGCATTTGGGCACAGAAAAAAAAGTACATTTTATAGCTTTAATGAAGAATACTTTTACTGAATTATTACAATGAAGACTATACAGTTTCTGTACCTGAATAATTGATGTGGAAAACCATGAAGCACTTTTTATTTGACTTTTTTCATTCTTTGTTCAATTTGTTAATTTTTTTATACAGGATGTACAACCTTACAAAATCACCCCAATCAAAGTGAATGATTTCTTTCCAAATAGAGCTATTCAAGCCATAATTGTATTCATATCGCAATGCATATCGCAGAAAAACAGAATATCGCAGTGTCAGTTTTGTTCAATATCGAGCTGCACTACTTGGAACAAACTTGAGTAAATGATAAACGACGACAGACTTTTTGATGTTTGGACGAACTGTCCCTTTAATAAACCAAACCCACAGCTCTGATAATAAGCAGCTCTGTTTGTTGATGGAGATTATATGACGTTCCTGGGATCCTCCTCCATCCATATGGCCTTCAAATTGACTGCAAACATCACAACAAACAGACTTGTGAGTGTTTGTGTTCTCTCATAAACATTGTGTCAGGATGAAACGCTAAACGGTTTGTGTGCGGATCTGTTCGCTGTTAGGTTTTCAGACTTGTAGAGGCTGCTGGTTATCATTTCAGACATGTACAATGAGTGCGTTTCTCCATGAACAGGAGAGTGTGGATGGGTTTTAGCTCAAGTCGCTGGGAAAAGCTGCAATTTCCTCAACACACCCTGAGGCTTAAAATGTGCCTGGATTACTGTTTGTATGTGCCTGCAGTTAATCAAAGGAATATATTTCATATCGAGAACTAAAAAGTTGAAATTGGGCTACTTGGTGGAGAAGCAGTGTAATGTTTTATGCTTTACATGAAAGGTTTTGAAGGTAGATGTTTGGCATTTTTAAAGCTTGAAATATTTGACAGCCATCAAAAAAAGATCTTGTATTAAAATGTTTTTACATGTGTGTGTATATTTCCCTATATTATATTATTCATTCATTCATTTTCTTTTCAGCTTAGTCCCTTTATTAATCTGGGGTCGCCACAGCGGAATGAACCGCCAACTTATCCAGCATATGTTTTACGCAGCAGATGCCCTTCCAGCTGCAACCCATCACTGGAAAACATCCATACACACTCATTCATACTCATACACTATGGACAATTCACCTATAGCGCATGTCTTTGGAATTGTGGGGGAAACCGGAGCACCCGGAGGAAACCCAAGCGAACACGGGGAGCATGCAAACTCCACACAGAAATGCCAACTGACCCAGCTGGGGCTCGAACAAGCGACCTTCTTGTTGTGAGGCGATTGTGCTATCCACTGCGCCACCGTGCTGCCCTATATTATATTATATTATCCTAATTTTAGAGAGCAGTAAAATTAATAGCTTGAGCACTATAGTTTTGGTTGATCATTACAATTAAATAAGATTATTTAAATGTAATATTTAAATTAAATGTAATATTATATACAATTGTTTAACTGAAATATATTTGCTTTTAAAAGTTTTTATCATTTGAAAAAAACAATTCAATAAAAAAACAAAAGAAATGCCACTAAAATGACGTTGACAATCAAAGTTTTTCAAATGAGATGAAAATCCTTGGTCGAAAGCAGAAACCGAAAATGCTTTATAATAACTATTTATTATAAGTATATTTATATAATACCAAAAAAAGTAATTTTGTAAGGCTTTTTAAATTGAACTCAATTTGAATAATACAGATTAAAAACAAATAAATAAATAATCCAATAAAATAACCATGTTTTATTGACGGTAAAATTTTATCGACACATTGACAGTAAAATGTATGCATTTTATTATATTATTGTTAGTTATTTTTTTAATATATATACTTTGTTTAAATAAATGTATTAATCTTATTCATTAAAATGTTATCATGTTATATATTTAACCATTAGGAAATAAAGAAACAAACTTTTTATTTCTCAAATTTTTTGATAATTCATTTGTATAAACTATTTAGTATAATTGGTGTGGCAATGAAGTGGTATGAAGGTGAGCATGTGAAACTTGCATTTAACAATTATATTATTTGAAATATATTCCTTTGAAACATTTGACATGTTGACCCTTTTTTGGATGAAGTTTGGGTGGGGGTGATGAAATGTCTTTTTAGTCATTTAATACTGTATATTTAGACATTAACTGACCTTTTTTTAGTTTAATGAACTATTTACATTTTATTAAAAAAAAGGAAACAAAGAAAATAAATAAATATATAAATTACAATTAAATGAATATAAATATTTATTTATTTATTTTATTTTTTCCTTTTAAAAAAATAAAATGTAAATAGTTCATTAAACTAAAAAAAAGGTCAGTTAATGTCTAAATATACAGTATTAAATGACTAAAAAGACATTTTATCACTCCACCCAAACTTCATCCAAAAAGGATCAACATGTCAAATGGAATATATTTCAAATAATATAATTGTTAAATGCAAATTTCACATGCTCCCCTTCATACCACTAATATTTAATTATTAAAAAACAAAAAAAACAAACTTATACACTCAGGAATTCACTGGCTTCAACATGTTGTTCTTGTTTCCGCCATATCTCGTCTCTCATTGGCATATGAATAGGCAATTACATATAACTCGTTTAGCCACAAAAAGCTCATTTTATCTCTGGGTTGTGTTGTGGTGATTGTGCAGAGTGGTTTTCAGAGTGCTGGTCTACCTGCTATATAATGTGGTGTGGAGAATACAGGAGGATGCTGGGTAATTGCTCCATATCTCCCCTTGCAATGGCTTGTTTGTTTTGGCAGGACAAAAGAGACTGCAAGCCGCTTTTCTCAAGCTGTACGGAAATCACCCATGAGTCTTTAGTGTTTCCTGTCCCTGCTAGTCCAGTCAGTCGGGACATCGCTTTTTTGACTGCCGGAGTCAAAATACTGGTGCTGTTTCTGTGACCATAAAAAAGAGCTTGTTTGTTTTTAACAGTGTTTTAATTGCCTGTGACATTATTAGCTCATACTTAGCGATGTTAAACATTGTGTTTCATATTGATACTTTAAAAAGTCTGTTTTAGTAAGAATATTCAGATATTTTAAGTGAAAGATCACCCAAATGTGCTCTGCGAGACGTGAATAATACACACTACTGTGAGATACACAAGATAGAGGTAGATAAAGAATAGAGAGATAGAGAATTTGTTCAGTAAGTAAAGAGTCTTTACTTACTCTTTGGCTGGTAACTCCCTTGCAATCAGACAGATTAGCAGTTGACAACCACTTTGAGAAATAATTGATTTATTAAACCATATGTGATTTTATGTTATATATCACCCACTTTGTCAAATGCTTGAATTTAATCAGTTCTTTAAGAAAACGATCAGTCTCTTACAAGTAATAAATTATTCAAAAAAAATAATTTTGTGTGTTAAATTATTGTTAGATCTGTTTTATTAAATGTATTAATTTATGTTAAGAAAATATTAGACTAATTCAAATATTTTCATGTCTGTTATCTAATCATTAGGAAAGAAATATTTGCCAGACACACTTGCTTTTAGGAGGCATTTTTAAAGAGTTGTATACCATTTCATCATTTTTATGTAAAATGTTTAGGTAGAATTGGTCTATTAATGCAACTTAATCAGTTAATCAAAATGTTTCTTGCCTAGCATTTTTAACATTAGGGTCATTTTTTAAAATAATGTAAATAATTCATTATACTCAGATTGTTAAAACAAATTGTCAGTTAATGTCTACAAGTACAGTTTTTATTTGTTTACCCCTGAACTTCATTTAAATACTATTAACATAGACATAATTTATATATATATATATATATATATATATATATATACACACACATATACACACATATACACATTGACATAAAATAATATATTTCAAATAATATAATTATTAAATGCAAATTTCAGATTCTCATATAAAAAAACTCATTAATGTACACAGGAATTTACTGGCTTCAACATTTAGCATTTCATGGATGTTTGTTTTGTTTTTATTTAGTTTTTAATTTTTTTTTATTATATTTTTGTTTTATTTAATTTTATTTGTTTTCATTTTATTTTGTGTTTAATTTATTTTGTTTTATTATTTATTTTTTGTTTAGTTTTTGTGTTTGTTTTTATTTTATTTCATTTTATTTACATTTTATTTTGTTAAAAAAATGTATAATTAATTTAATTTATATTTTTTTAATTATTATAAAAAAATTTTTTTTTGGCAAATTCACTCTGCCACCATGCCATAACCTCAAAAAGTTAGCTTTCTGTCCCATCCGTGTGAAACACCGCATAGCATTGATGTCTCTGGACTGCAGTAATAATCCACCAGTCTGCTCTGGCAGGAATTCTCTGCCTCCTGTTGTACTTTTTACAAGCGACTGTTTAAACTAGTAGCCTGACAGCAGCATTTCCAGCCGCCACAGATATTCAGCAGCAAACGCAACGGCAAATGAAAATAAATCCGGGCTGCTATTTTGCCCTGCACCTGTGCTGTTCACATGCCGGAGGATCCTGCCGTCTCAACCATATAATCTGACCACTGGGAAATAAACCCAAGCTTGTCAGGATATCTTTTTTTATGGCACACCTATGCTGAGCGTGAGTGTGTGTGTATATCGTATGTGTGTTACATGCAGGAATGGATGTATGTGATGCCGTTGAATCTTTAATCGGATGTTTTTCTGTTGGTTTATGGTCTACAGTGTGTTTAGCAGGTAAGATGTGAAGGTAAATGTAGTAAATCAGCTGAATGGCCCATCACGCCGCTGACCTCTCATCCCCTCGACCTTGTGTTTGCTGTACTGTTCACAAAAGCAGGAAGTCATCACTACTATATATACTGAATGCTCTCTGCTGGTTTTAAAAATAGTTGGTGAGTGAAACAGAAGGCATTTTTCCCAGTATAACACATTTAAGCCATTGTGTTCAATGAGGTCGTTTCCAGGAATATAATGCTTTTTTTTTTTGTACCAAAAACAAAAACTATATATGTGAAGGAAACAAATCTTAATTAAGCCAGTGTAAAGTTGATTCCTTTAGATTAGCTGCTAACTCTTTAAAATCATAAGCTATTTAATTTAATTTTTTTTTTGTTTGTTTTTTTATTTTATTTGTTTTTATTTTATTTTATTATCATTTATTTTTCAGTTTTTGTGTTTGTTTTTATTTAATATATTTAAATTTAATTTGGTTTTAATTTTATTTAGTTTAAAGTTATTTAGTAGTTTAAGATTATTTAGTAGTTATTTGTTTTTATTTTTATTTTGTTTTTATTTTACATTTTTTTAATTTACATTTTTATTTAATTTAATACAAATTTTTTATTTAATTAAATTTTTATTTTATTGGCTGCTAACTCTTTAAAAACAAAAGCTGTTTTGTTTATTTATTTTATATTCATTAAAAACATTTTTTTATTATTTGTAAAAATATATGCACAAAGCTCATTATTATTATCTTTTGCAAATGCATGTTAAAAAGGACATGTTACTGTTTCTAATTTGTAATTTGTTTATTTATTAACATTCTTTTATTTATGATTTTATAGATTTTTGTTTATTCTTTTTGTAAAAGCACAAAGTAAATTCTGAAAGGTTTATTCATTCATTCATTCATTTTCTTTTCTGCTTAGTCCCTTTATTAATCTGGGGTCGCCACAGCGGAATGAACCGCCAACTTAACCAGCATATGTTTTACGCAGCAAATGCCCTTCCAGCTGCAACCCATCACTGGGAAACATCCATACACACTTATTCACACTCATACACTATGGACAATTTAGCTTACCCAATTTACCTATAGCGCATTTCTTTGGAATTGTGGGGGAAACCGGAGCACCCGGAGGAAACCCACGCAAACACAGGGAGAACATGCAAACTCCACACAGAAATGCCAACTGACCCAGCCGGTGCTCGAACCAGCGACCTTCTTGCTGTGAGGCAATTGTGCTACACACTGCGCCACCATGCTGCCTGAAAGTTTTACATAAGTATAAAAAATAGCAATATATGCACGCTTGCACAAACATACAATTATATATATAAATAGAACATAACATGCTAAATTCTAAAACTGCAAACTCAAAGTATTAATAAAAAAAGCATACTTTTATTTGTATTATACTGTTATCTTTGGGTTTATAATTTATGAATGTATATATTTTTTAAACCCTTTTTATAACAATAATATATTTTTTCTATTAATTTAACATGAAATTTTTTTTTAAATCCTTTCAGTATTTTGCAAGATGCTAAATCAACAAATTAATTTGTTGCATTTTAACACTATTTTATTATTTATTCATAATTATATTATTCTGTTTTTAATAAAAATAATTATAATGTAATAAAAATTTTGCACCAGTAATATAATATGTCATTTAACCTGATATAATACCATATAAAAAAAACCAAAACAATTCACCATCAATCTTAGATCAGCTGTTGAGAAAGCGGAAAGGATTCTGCTCAGACAGGATCTTGCATGACACCAAGGTTGTTCATCACATTTGAAATGGAAGGTCAGGTCCAGCCCATTGCACTGTGGGATACATTATCTTCAGCTCTTTTGTATTGTATTATTATTATTATTTTTTACCAAATATTGTAGTACATCCTGCTTTTCAATGCATGAAAATAAGAGTAGCATGCTAGCGTACTACAGCAAATGCACTTTTATTATTATTTTTTTTTTTTCTCAAATGAAGAAACGTATCCTATTACACACGCCGCCCGTGATGCAGAGTGATCATGTTTATGTTTTATAAAGATAAATAGGCCAGGGTGAAAAAAATTCTCATTCTGCAGCCTCTCCTAGACGTATGATACATGATTGAATCCGGCAGATTAGTGTCCCTGTCGCAGTGTTCAAATTGATTAATGCCTTTTAAAAAGCGTCAAATCCCCGTGCTTCAGCGCTAGCGTGCGCCGTGGCTCGCACAATAACCCAGCTTTTCTTTCCGAGCACCATCAACTGAGTCACTCTAATCCTCATAATCATGCATGAGCTGCAAGTATTTTAATTTCTTCTTCATCATCACCTGCCTTCATTTTTTTCTCAGCTTTTACATTTTTGCCATGTTAGCATCTTCGACTGGAGCTGAACTCCTCTAACAGGTCAGAGCTGACCACTCCATCGGCCATTTTGTGGCTCATTTTGGCTCTATTCAAATCCGAGAGTGCGATCAGGCTGGAAATTGGAGCTAATTTAGCGGCGTAAATCAGCAGAGAAGAGCGCAGCGCGGGCGTGGAAATGGCCGGGAGGCTGATTTACGAGCAGCTCGGCCCTCAGCCACGTTTGATCATGGAGAAATCTGTTTGCTGTAAATCCGCTGTCACCAAATGAGGTGGGGAGAGGAATGAGGCGTTTTTTTTTCGACCTGCGACGCATTACAAGCACTTGATAATAACGATGCTTCTTGATCAACGCTCGTCTTTAACATTAAGAACTGTCAGATTCTTCTTTAAAGGAATGGGACATGCAAAATTGACAATTTGCTGTTAATTTACTCACCCTCATGACCATTTAAGATGGTCTTTACCGTGATTAAAGGATATTTTTTGCAGAAATTGTGGTTGTTGGTGATTCATAAAATGCAAGTCAATGGCTATGGATACTTTGAGAATCCAAAAAAAAACAAAAAACTAAATATATTTTCGTGGCTACTAAAAATATATTAAGGTAATTATATTATATTATATTATAAAATGGTTTATAAATTAAAACTTCTTTTTTTAATAAATCATATGAAATAATAAGCATAAGCACATTTGCGGTTGGGAAAGGTCCATGAACCTAGGGTTGAGCTCGGGACGCCTGGAGGACAATGGCACTATACCCCTTTTCCACCTGACAACTTGCATAGACATAAAAAAACAGCATATCCAGTAATCTAAGCAGTTCCGAACATTGTTTTCCACTGCTATTCCAAATATGGCATTCATCTCGTTGGTCATGGGAGCTCAAGGATCCGAATCCCAGTGATTTTAGGCCCATTGCAACATAACGTAGGAGTGCAGTTTTTCCCGTCCACCGAATTGATTGACAGAAGCATATTAACGTGTCTTTATAGTAACGCATATAAACATGTCCACAGAACAGGATTTGCAAAGAAACTGGGATAAAAAGAAATCTGTTCCAACACTCCGTGATTAGCTGCACCTCAAGAATGTTTTACAAGTTGAACAAGTTTTTAACGTGACCATGTTTGCAATAAAGACAGTAAAATCGATATTTCATTCATAACCGCTGGAATCACCACAGCCGCATAGTTTCAGTAAACGCGTGTGCGTGCGTGTGTGTGTGTGTGTACTGTAAACTTTGTAATGCCATTTGTGTGTGACTTGGAAAGTCTTGAATAAACTCCACCACAAATACATCAAATAAACTTACTTAGTATTTTACACTCATAAACTGAATCTCTGCTTAATCTGTGTCTGTCTCTGTCACTGACTGCTCATTTGAGAACCAGCTCATTTGCATTTAAAGGCACAGGCTACAAAAACAGCTACACTGTTCTCAGACCTCAAAATGGGCATGTTCTACATTCTGTAGTTAATAATCTGATGGGTATGAGCTGAAACTTTTACAGATGCATTCTGGAGACACCAAAGACGTATCTTCTTGTAAAAGAGGTAAAACTGGAGCCCTTTAATGCATTCTCCTGGATGTTGTATCATTTTGATTTAATCAATGTGCAATAGAAAGTTATACTCCAGATTGTTGTGGACGGTTTGTGTTTTTTGGACACTCTGTGCTGATAGTTGTTGACTTGCGTTCTGTCACTCCCCAAGGACCACAGTTTCAGCTACAAAAATCTTCTTTAATGTTCTACTGAAAAAAAAAGTCGCCTACATCTTTGATGGCCTGCTGGTGTGTAAATTACCAGCTTATTTTTTTATTTTTTTTCCATTTTTGGTTGAACTATTCCTTTAATTAGAGGACTGGTTTGTACCTGAGTAAACAGATGTGTTGCTGTCCTCGACGGAGCAGCGACAGGATGATTTCTTGACGCCGCTGAGCTCATGTTGACGTGTTTGGAACATCTGAGAGCTTGCTAAATTTGCTGCTATTAAATTTTTGATGCCGCTTTTTAGGCCACCTTAAGCGTGTTCACTTGCATTTAGAAGATCATCAATTACTAAAAAGCTTTTTAAGATCTGAAGTAGGAAGCTGTGTGTTTTGAAGATCTGCTGTGAGTCGTTGCAAAAAAAAAAAAAAAAAAGGTCGATTTTTGGTACAAATAAATATCTTTTTATATACAGCTATGAAAAAATTAAGAGACTATTGGAAAATCATCAGTTTCTCTGAATTTGCTTATTATTTATGGGGTCAAGTACAATGTTAATTGATAACGTAATATCTTCCACATTTCAAATAAAAAGTTCTATTATTATTATTTATTTTTTCCAGAGAAAATGACATGTTTTTTATATGAGGGTATAAATATAAACATCTAAAATATGCAAAAACAAAAATGCAAGAAATGTCATCAGTAGTTTACAGGATAAAACAAAAATTACATTTTACAAAACACAACTATAAACCCTAAATTCAGTAATATTGATCATTTCTAAGTGATTTCTCTCTCTTCTTGTGTGTGTGCATGTGCGTGCGCGCGTGTGTATGTATGTGTGTATGTATGTGTGTATGTGTGTTTGCGTGTGTGTGGATGTCTGTATGTATTTGTGTGTATCTTTGTGTAATCGTGTATGCAT
>CAIGQW010000259.1:10486078-10497742 GCA_903798125.1 Danio choprae
ATAATAATAATAATAATAATAATAATAATAATAATAATAATAATAATTGTTATTATATATATATATAGTAGTAGTTTAGCATTGCTTATAATTAAGTAATAATTTTGTAATAGTTATGCATTATGCAATGATAAAATATTTTTATTATTAATATTATTATTCTTATTTTTATTATTATTATTGATGTGTTTATTTATTATCATTTAGTATTTCAGAAATGCTTAAAATATTAGCAAATGGAGACACTAAATCAAAATAGTTTTCATCTATAACAGTAACAAATATAAATTTTAAATGTCGTGTCATTTTTGTCTTGCTGTTGGTGTTATGTTTCTTTTTTTATGTAATTTTAAAATATTTTTTTTAAGTTTTAAATGTATTAAGAAACATTCCTGGTCCGTTGTTTCACTTCTTTAATCAAAAATGTTTGTTTCTTTGGCGAATACTATTTTGTTTAATAAAATGTACAGCCTCACCAATGTCACTTTCTTTTCATTGTTCATAAATGATACATTTGCTAAGACATAAATAAAAGCCAGGTCCTTAATGACATCATCCTTCTCCTCCTAAAAAAGTGACATCATCAGGGCATTCCTCAGCACAGGAATGAGCTTCTGTCCTCTGTCAGTGTTGTTTGGCCTTCTGTATGTCCACACACACACACACCCTGGTCAGTAATCACTTTACCCCAGCGCAGGTACAAGCTAATGAACACCAGCGCTTATATGTGTCGCACTGCAGGATTAGTCCGGTCGGGGCTCCTGCCGCGCCAAAGCCACTCTTATCTTGGTAATTTAATGGCAGCCTTGATAATTTCATTAAAGGTCAAGAAAGACGCAGCTCATAAATGGAGCTGGTGTTTAGGAGGGCAGCTCTTCAGCACCTGTCTGCTTCTGTGTGCCGTAAAGGCCCTTGGCAAGAGCCCCGACTCTCAGCCATACATGAACTGTGTCGACTGAATGAACAAAATCACATTTCACACTGTGACTCATTTTATCTCACGCTAACGTGTGTGTCAGTGTGCTGGAGATACTGCATGAGTGTAATCGCTCGCTTTAGATATTAAATAACCCCGTGGCCATGCTTAGTAAATGCACTAAATACTTTATAAAATCAAAGATATTTGATGTTTTTTTTGTTGTTCTTGTGGAACTTAATATGTGTAAACAAGATGCTTGAGTAAGAGTGGAATTAGTGGAAAATATAGATATTTATTATTTCTTATTTCATTATTTAAAAAAAAAATCCTTGTGTAATATTTAATGCACTGCTAGTCAAAAGATTGGGGTACATTCATTCATTTTCATTTTAGCTTAGTCCCTTTAATAATCTGGGGTCGCCACAGCGGAATGAACCGCCAACTTATCCAGCATATGTTTTATGCAGCGGATGCCCTTCCAGCTGCAACCCATCACTGGGAAAAGATTGGGGTACTTTTTATGATTTTTAAAAATGATTAAAAAACATACTTAATAGAATCTCATGACATTCAATGTTTGCCACTGCGTCTACTTCTTCATCGACTGATCGTCGTGACCTACTTCGTTTATACTTCGTCTATACTTCGTGCGTTTATATTTCTGTGTGCTGTTTGTGTTGCTCTGCAATAGCACTTCCGAAACGCTAGCTGGCAGTTGGTTTTTATATTCATCTGTCTCCAGTTTCTTTGCGGGGTTTTTTTCTTCTTTTTTCTGAACGCTACCTTAATGTACAAGTAGCTAAAACTTGTTCATTCAGAGGCGTTAACTGGCGGACGTGCAACAGCTTTAATCATAAGGTAAACACAAAACAAAAGTTTCCATTTGTAGCTCCTTCATTGGACTTGACACTTGTACACTCGCTCCATCGGGCTCGCGGCTCTCAGCACCACACACAATTGTCATCGCTACCAAGCCGACCAATCACAGAGCTTGCGCTATGCGTTGTTGCGACGTGTAGTTTCATATTTCCATTTCTCTCCATTTCTGGAGAGTTTTTGCACTTACCCAAGTCACACACACCTACTGTATCAGAAAACGATTTAACACATTGGAATCAATGCATCCTATGGCACCTTTAAAGAAGCCCTCATGATAACGCATGCAACCATTTTTTTCAGTATCCACGCAAAATAAGGCAGTGCTTCAGTCTGCCTTCTTATCATTCAGTTCCCATTCGGTCAGCTCTCAATTTCCGGCCGGCCTCACCTCCGCGCCACTGCTAACCTTGAAGCTGCGTGCTTAAAATGAGCCATAAGATTTGCCATTTGTTTCTCCTCCTCGAGCAACACGCAAACCCCGCCGCCATTTATTGCACAGCCACTGACCCCCGAGTCCGAGTACAGACACATTATAAAATGACTAATAAACCCGGTAGCGCGTCACTCTATAGATTTAAAGCCCTACTCGGTGGCAGGAGGACTCCGATATTAAACGGTAATGTTGTTTTGTTAATAGCAGATCGGATGTACTCTCGTTGTTTATGAATTCAGCTTTACTGCATGGTAGACTCGGCACTATAAGGTTACACTGAGAGTGGCTGTTGTGGTTTTGGCACACAAGCGTCGGCCAGACTGAGAGCAAATGTCTCTTCCAAACAAGCCGTCTGATTGAAGATAGTGGCGGTCTTCAGACGGCTCAATGCACACTCTGTTGCTGCTAAATAGATAAGTAGAAAAGGGGGTCTCAGAAAACTCCCCGTACAAAATAGTCTGCTCGTCACATGATTGGAGACGAGTTATTTAATAATACATTTGACAAAGGAGAGCTCTGTGGATGACCTGTTCACACACACACTGCTCTTATTCACAGGCTCCATTCAATTCCCATCTGTTTCTGGAGGCACGGATACCTGCTGAAATGCTGGATCAAATGCTTGGGGTTGGATGCTTTAAAAACGGTTGTTGCGCACTAGATGCGTTTGTTTATAAATGGCATGTTACGATCTGTGATCTTGGGCGAACAGAAGTTGCAGGTTGTTTTGTTGTTGTTGTTTACACAGGTTGCGTTTCCATCTGCTGGTTTGGGGGTTTTCGGCTTCACAGATGTTCTCTGCTGTCCTGTTGTTTATTTATTTATTTATTTTTTGTTTTTTGTTGTTGTGAAAGAGTTTTTTTCCTGTTGGTGTGGGAAGTCTTAATTATAAATGGTTATTTTTTAGGAAGTGTCAACTTTTATTGTGACTTTTTATTATTCATCAGGTTTACAAATTAAATGTTTATATAACGATGTAAAGTGGTAGATGCAGCATTAATTGTAAATATGTAAATGCATTTACTGTTAAATATATATATATATATATATATATTTCTAATAATACATAATTGATTATTCAATTTAATATTTATTTAAATGCACATTCTGTGTTCTATAATTTTCCTTTTAAAGGAAATATTATTGGTATATTATTGCTATAGTTAATGGTATATTATTGTTAGGTATGTTCACTATATATAATATTGTATAATAAGTATCTTTACCATTATGCATTAGCTTTAATTTTGTATATTTTATTGTCATAATGGCTCAATCAGTCATTATTTAATTTAATGTTTTATTTATAAAATATTAATATACATATTTTATGATCATTGTAATTAGTACTGTTGAGCACATCTTTATATTAGATTAAATTAATACATTTTTAGAAATTATTTATTAAAGTATCATATCATCAAGATATTATAACATTTATTTTATTGTACTATATTTGTATGCATTTATTGGTATAATTATAGTTGAATATAATATATATATATAATATATATATATATATAGACCATTTTGAGGCATGTAAACAATAACAATGGTCCCAACGTATTTCCTGTTTTACGTTTTTAATTTCTAGAGCTTCTGAGAATCCAAAAAGAGCCACATATTGATAAATAATGTTATGGTAACTGTTTTAACATTGTTTCGATTGAATTGCCTCTTGTTACAGTTTTAATATACACTGAAAAAAATTATTCAAAGAGGATTCCTTGGATTTACTAAATTTTTTTAAGTGGTTGTAATCAATTTATTTGGGCTAAATTTAAACAACCAAATTAAGTTGAACATTATTAAATTAAATTAGTTTGTTTAAATTCAACCCATACAAATTGTTTGCAACAATTTTACAGATTTTCTTTTTCAGAGTAGTTTGATAACAAGCAGTAAATGTTCATGGGCCAATGACATGACCACATTGAAATGGCCTATATGGCGTACATATCGAGGAGTAGTCATTTGAAAAATCATGGAAAAAAATCATTATTGAAAGCGTTAGGAGCTCTGTATATACAGTTAGCGGGTTGACACTGAGCAGGTCTCATGTGTGTCTCATGTCAAGACGACAGCAGTTTGGCCTTTCCGGCATCCGCATGTGCAGCTCCGAAATACGGCTTGTTTACGCTTTTCCCTTTCCCTCTGTGTTGATAGAAGCTTTTCTGCCTGTCTGGCATGCCAATAATGGAAAGCAATCCGCCGTGAGTATTTAGATATGGATATGGTTTGTCCAATGTAATTAGCTTTGGCCAACTCAGGGGATCAAATCTGAGGCCGTAAAATAACTGGAAGAGACAGATGGCGGAAAGACGCGTCAGTCTCCGCTCGGCCCCCGTTTCGACAGCAGCCTCGTCCAATTCTTTCTTGGGTGACCACGACAGAGCCTTTATTTGAGTAGCAAACAGGAAAAAACAAAAACGCTCTGCTGTAAATATGCTCTAGCAAGCCCAGAGAAAACAATTCGCTAAATAACATGCAGACGACAACAAAACGACTCGCCGTGTCACATTTCACGTCGATTTTCAAACACGGGGCCTTTTCCCTTTCAGAGGTGCGCATATGAATATCGTAAATGGGTTTGCTGGAAATATTTGATTCTGTATTTCTTTGGACCAGATTTTCAGCTTCCAAATGCATTGGTCACAGATGCAGCCAGTTTTCGGAGGTGAAGCAAAAGAAGTGGAGCTGGATTCCAGATCATACATTTCCGTGCTAAATATTAGACTGGGTTTTAAAGGGACAGCTCACACAAAAATGAAAATTTGCTGGTAATTTAGTCACATTTATTCATGTTATGGTAAGCGGTATGCCAAATATATTATAGCACATTTGTTTTTTTTGCCAGGAAGATCCAGATATACGATTTTGCACAATTTTTTTTAATGATGTTGGTTTTATTATTTTGCCTGAGTTATGACCAAAAGTAGACCAAGAGTGCGAGTAATTTTATTTCATGGTAACAATTAATTTTCAGGATATATCCATTTAAATGGAAGTTATTCAAGAAAATCAACAAAAGGGTTATAATAAATAAACTTGAATACTTCCGAAAGAAATTTTCTTTTTTTTCTTTTATTGGTCCTTGTTAAATATAATACAGATACACAATATTAGATTTCAGCTGATACTTTCAAACTTCGTTTGGCTGAGCTGATCCCGATATCTTTTCTGTTTGTGTTTTTTTTTTGAGAAATGTTAATTTACACTTTTAGGTTTGAGATTGTTTGCTTTTCAATTCTATTCTGTTCATCCTTAGTTCTATAGCGCTTTTACAATGTAGATTGTGTCCAAGTAGCTTAACATAGAAATTCTAGTAAATTGAAATTTACACTGTGTCAATCCAGTCGATGCGCAGCTCCACAAGTCCCAAACCAAGCAAGCCAGTGATGACAGTAGTGAGGAACAAACTTCACCAAGTGACGAAAGCGAAGGGAAAACAAACCTTAAGGGAAACCAGGCTCCTCCTGCCAAACTTCTTGTGCAAAGCTGCAGTCTAGGCACCAGGTGCTGGAGAATGCTTGTCGTCCATCGTAGTAGGATACGGCCTGGTCCAGGATTATGGAGACCTCTATAAGTCCTCTATGATTGACATCATCTGTTCACAGGACTTGAATCACATCAATGGTGCTGTACAATCTCTAGAGGCCTCGGGATAAGTATCGCCAGGTAGAAATCGAGAACAAAGAAAACAATTAGCATAGCTGCTGTTCATAGTCTATTTAAACAAGAGATATTAAATATCAATGCAAAATAGATGCGCTATAAATGAAAATAGCAGTTATATAAACTAACATGTAAAGCATATGAGTGTTTCTAACAAAATATCTGGTGCATTAAGACAGGAGGTTTTTGCTTCTCACAGTAAATTAAAATCAGACTTTATGACCCTAATTGGCGGTTCATTCCGCTGTGGCGACCCCAGATTAATAAAGGGACTAAGCCGAAATGAAAATGAATGAATGAATGACCCTAATTGATGCCTTTTTACTAGATAGAACTAACATTGTTTTCTTTCATTTGGGTTATTTGTGTAACACAGCAGTCCCTAAATTCAATTCAATAAAATTCATTAGGTAGGCACTAGGACCTAGCGGGGAATAAAGTACATTTGGCTGGCACTAGGACCCAGCGGGTAATACAATTCACGGGGCAGGCACTTGGACCCAGTGGGCAATGAAATTCATGGGGTAAGCACTAGGACCCAGCAGGATGCTTCTTGGGGGCAGTAATTTAAAGAAATATGATTATTAGAGCAGATAATGAATTAAGCTCTCTATGATTGGTGTCATGTTCAATAAGTGTATCCTTTTTTCATCAATATATTAAACAAAACTATAGCGCCTTATGCCATAACTCCATGTTTGTTTGTGTATTTTACTTTCATTTTTCTAGTCTGATGTGAATCGATCATGTTACCTGGTGGGCGTTAGGACCCGGGGCAGGCTGTTAGTCAGCAGAGGCTGTAGCGCTACTCAAGTGACTGTTTAACTTACTGAGGGATATTGTACACGGAGTTATTCTGTACTCACATTTGCAGTTTCAAGTCGCTAATGCAAAGCAGCTCATCTAAATCACAGGAGGCAAACATTTGATTACAAATCATAGACATTAAGTTATTTTGAAGTATTTATTTAGTGTACTCTGTGCAAAAATGTATTCTTTATACATTGTTAATAAGTGCCTGTAAATATCATTAGCGTGAAAAGGAATAAAAGTGGTTGGTGGCATATTATCACTAAAACTGCAGTCATATGTATGTTGAAATTAATTTTTGTGGTTTTTCCAATGAGCCCGTGTTGATACAAGATATACCAGTTTCAACAAAAAATCTTGAATCAGCCAAGGGTGGATAAATGAACCAATGGGTTTCAGAAAAGGCGATATATATATGGTGGATACGAATGAACAGTAGTCATCTCAGGTCGGGGATGTGTTTGCTCTCGGGGAAAGTGCTTCTCCTCCATTTTGTCGGGATGGAGAACTGGAGGAACGGAGGCACGGCTCTGCCCTCATGTTTGATGTCAGACCTGAAGAACTGTGGGACGGGGATCAGCAGTGGGAGGGAGTGAAAGTGGATTTTTTCGCACTGCGTGTCGGAGCCAGGCACCTGGAACTAGGTCATTTCTCCAGGAAGAGCAGCAGTGAGAAGAGAGAGAGGGATTGAGGATGATGGAGGAAGGCAGAGGAATGTGTGTGTGTGTGTGTGTGTGTGTGTGTGTGTGTGTGTGTGTGTCTGCTGAAGGTACATTAAATCACTGCAGATGATGGGCTTTAATTGATCTTTCACAACAGATGATGTGCCAACAGGAGTAATGCTAGTGTATTAGACTTTAATTTGGAACCTGGTCATAGACAAACCCTTCAAAGTTGACATCGGATTCTTTTAATTATTATCTAAACTAATATTTAAATCCTAAAATAAATTTTCATTTCTGTCTTGGCGAAAAACGTCTCTGTTGTTATATATAAAAATATAAAAACCTAAAATAAAAGTAATGAAACAATATAGACACAAAATTTTAATTCAAAGCGCAAAAACACACAAAACTGCATGTTAATAACAGGATATCAACATCGCTTTGTTTCCTAATGAATTAAATACTGTTTCTATATAATGCTAATGTACACACTCACACACACACAGACAGACACACACACACACACACACACACACTACATAATAGGGCTGCACGATATTGGGAAAATTGGACATTGCGATCTTTTTGTCTCTGTGAAATGAATATAATTTCACCAGATTACTTTAATAGCTCTATTTGAAAAGTCATTCATTTAGATTGATTGGGATTATTTTGTAGGGGAGGGAATCATGTATAGGGCTTTTTTTTTTGTTTATATATGTAATTTATATTTATAATTTATTATATGCATGTTAAACAAACTACAGTCATAAATAAACACAATGGAGCTAAGATTAAAGTGAAGGAAACAGTGCTTTATACGTTTCTGGGGAGTATAACAGTGTTCAGGTAGAAAAATGTAATAATTAAATGTAAATATCACTGCATAGTCTTCATCATATAAATAGTTCAATCAAGTTTATCTTTATTAAAGTTACAAATGGTACAAATTCTTGTGCCTAAATGCTTTAAACTCCATTAAAATGCTCACTTAAAAACACATGCAAATGACAAATTTTGACTCTATTGTGGTTCAGTTCTGCCGTGACTCCACAAATCAACACTCTTGTGATGTGACTTTTGTGGATAGACACATTGCGATATCGATGCTGAAACTATATATTGTGCAGCCCTACTACATAATATTCCAACTTAAAATTTTACATGCATTATGAATCCATATTTATTCAAGCTACATGTACACATCTCTTTGGCATACAAGAACAGCTCAATAAAGTAACTGTAAAGTGCGAAACTCTGGACTTTAAATGAAAGTAAGAGTTTGCTGCTGAAGGTTCAAACCAGTTCATAAACAGACCAGCGGGAACAAGTTCATTAAGCAGGTTTTATGCGGCCGCTGTTAATGAAGAGACTCCGGCTTTGTGCGGCCTGTCATTCGCCAGCATTATATTCTATTGAGGAGCTTTTCCTGCCTTCCACTTCCTACAAGACAATGCAGCGAACAATGTCTTATAATCACTGAATTATAGCGCAAAACATGACATAAAGCCTCCGAGTCTGCATCTGCTGACAGAGAGCAATTTTACAGCTCTATCTCTCGAAAGATTATCACGAGCAGACTATTTATGTGAAGATTTGCCTTGCAGGATGTATTTTTGCATTTTTCTTCTTGATTTCTTTCTCTGTAGTGAAAAAGGGTGGTGCTACGACATGATTTTTAACATTTGTCTTTGACAGAGAAACTTGAATTATTATATGATATTATTTTATTTTATTTATTATCTTAATATTGTTTTATAATATAATTTATATTATATTGTATTTATTATTCATTCATTTATTCATTTTCTTTTCGGCTTAGTCCCTTTATTAATCTGGGGTCACCACAGCGGAATGAACCGCCAACTTATCCAGCATATGTTTTCTGCAGCAAATGCCCTTCCAGCCGCAACCCATCACTGGGAAACATCCATACACACTCACTCACTCACTCACTCACTCACTCACTCACTCATTCACACACACACACACACACACAACGGCCAATTTAGCTTACCCAATTCACCTATACCGCATGTCTTTGGACTTGTGGGGGAAACCGGAGCACCCGGAGGAAACCCACACGAACACGGGGAGAACATGCAAACTCCACACAGAAATGCCAACTGACCCAGCCGAGGCTCAAACCAGCAACCTTCTTGCTGTGAGGCGATTGTGCTACCCACTGCGCCACCGCGTCGCCCTTGTATTTATTATATTATATTTATTATGTTTTATTAATTATATTAGTATATATTTTTATATTATAATTTATATATTGGGAAAATATCCCGGAGGAGCTGGAGGAAGTGTCTGGGGAGAGGGAAGTCTGGGGTTCTCTCCTAAGACTGCTGCCCCCACGACCCGGCCCCGGAAAAGCGGTTGAAAATGAATGAATGAATTTATTTTATTTTATTTTATTTTTATTTTATCATGCTGAACCAAAATGTAAACAATCAAAGTCTTTTGTCTTGTCCTTATTTATTTATTTATTTTTATTATTAGTCATTTTTATATTTTAGTTTGTTACATTGTTATAATAAAACTTGTTTCTTTATCTCTATTAAATGAATGTTTTTTTTTTTTTTTTTTACATATCTTCGTTAGCTCAACCAACAATATTACAAACATTTAAAGTACCTCACATTTCCAAGAATATGCCAACTGTGATGCCATCCAACTTTTGAATCACTTCCAAAGCTTTCTCAAGGACTTAAGTGTGTGTGTGAGTTTTCATGCATCCATAACTGGAGAGAACTGAATAAGCCCAGTCAGTCAGTTGTGTGCGCACATTTTCTCCAGATGCACCCGTTTTCCTCCTGCCAGCTGTATTTGGTGCCCTTGCCTCGTTTGTGCTTGCATTGAAATCCGTGTTGAGTGACAATGACTTCCTTTCCCCCCCGAATGATAATTAATTACTCTGCAAACCGAGCTTTCGAGGTGTTTAGCATCGCCGCTGCCAGGAAGTGACGGATGCGCTCGCGATTGTCTCTTTAGATGGATTTGTAAATGAATTGTTCCTGTTTTCAATAGCATGTCTATGAATGGCAGTTTTTGCGGCGCATTTCTGAGCGTCCCTTGAGTCTGTGTGTAACAATAGGTGTTTGTTTCCCTCACCAGCTAAACAGAAAATGTACGTTTAACGCGAGCGTACGGGCGAAACGGAAGTCGGTGCATGCACCATTTGCGAATTTGATGCATCTTCACTTCTCCTTTGGCGCCCATTCAGAGTCTTAATGACTTTTGCAGATGCGCTCAAGTCAAACTTCATCAAAACAGCCCACTGAGAGCCTTCTGTATTGTTTACTGACTAGCTTTAGCTGGCATTGTACCCTCTGCTGGTGGGTTTTTATCTGTTTTGAGCAGTTAGTGTGGTCGAGGACATTGGGTCGTTACTTGTGTTTGTGTTTGTAGTTGAACTTTTGCATCCCAATTATATTTTTCTGTTTTATTTTTGGTGATAATTTTGGCTGTGCTAATGCGATTGGCCTGTATTTTGGCGAAAAGGTGTGTTTTTATTGGCATTGTAATATTTCGCCCTCATTTCCTTTCTTAAAGGGAGTGTGCACTTAAAAATGAAAATTTGCTCACTATTTACTACCTCGCTACCTTTTTTTTTCCATTTTATTTTTGGTGATTGTTTTGGATGTGCTAATGTTACTGGCCTTTGTTCTGGCAAAAAGGTGTGTTTTTATTGAGATTTTAACATGTTGCCCTCATTTCCTTTTTTAAAGAGATAGTGCACTCAAAAATGAAAATTTACTGACTATTTTGTCACTCTCAAGTGGTTCAAAACCTTATGAGTTTGTTTATTCTGTCTTTTTCCATTTTGGTTGTGGTGATTGTTTTGGCTGTGCTAATGCGATTGGCCTGTATTTTGGCAAAAAGTTGTGTTTTTAATTGACATTTTAACATTTCGCCCTCATTTCTTTTCTTAAAGGGATAGTGCACTCAAAAATGAAAATTTACTCACTTCTTAGTCACCCTCAAGGTTTCAAACCGTTATGAGTTTGTATCGTCTGTTGAACACAACAGAAGATATTTTGAAGAAACCTGAAAACCTGTAGACTTCGACTTTCATAGTAGGGAAGACAAGTGCCATGGAAGTCAACAAATGCAGGTTTCTTCATAATATAATCTTTTATGTTCAACAGAAGAAGTCAAACAGGTTTGGAACAAGAGAACGTTGAGCAAATGATGACAAAATTGTCAATTTCTGGTCCACTATGACTTTAAAAATCCATTGCACAAAAAATAGTGACACTCGAGACAAAAACATAAAT
>CAIGQW010000259.1:10503638-10515136 GCA_903798125.1 Danio choprae
GTATGGTTGCTAAACTGTTTTTAACATGTTACTTTGGGGTATTTGGTCGTTTTTAAAGAGATAGTTCACCCCAAAATTTGAGTTTCTTTCTTCTGTTGAACAGAAAATAATATATCTTGAAGAAAGCTGAAAACCTGTAACCACTGCAATGGTGTTGACGTTTGTGGAATGTTGCTTTATGGTTGCTAAAGTGTTTTTGCTTTAGTGTATTTGTCTTTGTTGTGTATTGCTTTGGTGTATTTGGTAGTTTTCAAAGAGATGGTCCACCCCAAAATTTAATTTCTGTCATCATTTACTTGTTTACTTGTTTTGAACCTGTTTGAGTTTCTTTCTTCTGTTAAACAGAATATATATTTTGAAAGCTGAAAACCTGTAACCATTGCATTGGTGTTGATGTTGATGGAATGTTGCTGTATGGTTGCTAAACTGTTTTTAGCATGTTACTTTGGGGTATTTGGTAGTTTTTAAAGAGATGGTTCACTCCAAAATTACATTTCTGTCATCATTTACTCAATTTACTTGTTTTAAATTTACTTGTTTGGGTTTCTTTCTTCTGTTGAACAGAAAATAAGATATTATGAAGAAAGCTGAAAACCTGTAACCACTGACTTCCATTATTGTTTTTCTTACACTGTAAACCCTAATAAGTTCAGTTAACTCAAACTGTTTGAGGAAACCAATTGGGGCAAACCATTTGAGTCTTAAAACCAAATGGTTTGAGTACTGTAAACTTAATATATGTTTACATTCATTTACACATATATTATTTGTGTTGATCTCATCAAACATTTAGAGTACTAGTAACTTAAATTGTTCTATTAGCTGAACTCATACTGATTTGATAACTGAACTTAAAATGTTTAAGTACAAACAACTATATCTACTCAAATGGTTTGGTATTGCTTCTAGCATTGGAGTTAAGTTAACACAATGTAATTAATTAATAGCTTATTAGATTAGATAGTCAATAGTTGTTTTTTTTTTTACATTATTATGGTTGTTAAGAATCTCTGAGTGGTTTAACATTTTGGTATGTGGTTGATTTGTGGGTTCTGGTTGGTTTTTCGAATGTTGCTATGTGGTTGCTAAGGTTATCTGACTGTCTTTTAGTCTGTTGTAATGTGGCTGCTAATTACCCATTCACACAAATCACATTTTTCCATTACACCACTTTTCCATTGTTTTCCACTGCGCTTGCGTCTCACAGCTTTTACAGCAACTTGCATTTTTAAGGTGTCATGTCGAGTTAAAAGAATTGTAACTTTTATGCACAGTTCAATGTCAGTTGCAGTTCCTCAGCACTAGTGGAAATGTCCTTGCTCCGTTAAACATCACTTTATGATAAAAATTCACATTATGGCTAAGGTTAGGTTAAGGTTTTCTGAGTGTTTACTTACTAGCCAAATTTACATGTTTGGGTTGTACTTCTGTCACTTATTTAAAAACATTTAATGTCAATGTTGTTGCCCAAACTGGCAACATCTTATCTTGTTATTCCTCTTCAGAAAACACAGTAAAAAATGCGGGCTTTCATACAATTAATTTGTGTTGGGACAACATGAAAGGATCAAGTTAATTTATAAGTTTTTACAAATGTAAATGGATTGAACATAAAACAATTAAGTTGTCCCCCCAAAAAAACAAAAAAAAAAACAGGTTGTTTCAGCTCATTTTAAATTAGTCCTTTGAACAAATAACAAACTTCATTTTTTGAGTGCATTTCCCTTCAAGCGCTTATTTATTCAGCCTTCGACTGGCTATAAATCCTGTTTAGAATTGAACAAAAGGATGAAAAGACTCGCTGTGATTCTATTTCGGGATGTTGGAGACACCTTCCTTCCATCGCAGTGTAGTGTGAATCTCCTCCCCCATCAGGATGCTCTCTGGCTGCAGACGTTCACTGCTCCCCTGAGCCCCGCTGCTCTCCTCTTCATCCTGATGGAGTGACTGACGGAGGCTCTGGAATCTACATTGACCCTCGCAAAAGGCCAGGGCGATGGTGTAAAGATGAAGGAAACCAATAAAAATCAGACAGAAATGTCAGAGGAATATTAAACGTGTCACAGACGGGCCTCCAAATGGAGTGTAAAAGGTGCATGCGAAATCGGAGATGTGTCCAAGTTGGATGAACTCAGGTGCACCGAAAGAAATGCTGCTTTTTTTTGCTGCTTGTTTAAACTACGTATTTAAAATGAGTTGTCTTTGGGACAACTTAATTGTTTTATGTTCAATTTACTTAGATTTGTAAAAACAATTAAGTTAACTTAATTTGTGTTGGGACAACATGAATTGTGTGGAACCCATTTTGTTTTTACAATGCGAGTCTGGTTTGTGAACATGCCTCATAAAAAAGATCACATCTAACTCCAAAAAGAAAATACATTTTAGGATAAAACATGTCTATTTTTGAGTATTTAGTTCTAAATATTAGTTCATTCATTCATTCATTCATTCATTCATTCAATTTTCTTTCTGCTTAGACCCCTTTATTCATCAGTGGTTGACACAGTGGAATGAATCGCCAACTTATACGGCAAATGTTTTGCACAGCGGATGCCCTTCTAGCTGCAACCCAGTACTGGGAAACATCCATACACACTCATTCACACTCATACACTACGGCCAATTTAGTTAATTTAATTCACCTATACTGCATGTCTTTGGACTGTGGGGTAAACCGGAGCACCCGGAGTAAACCCACGCCAACACGGGGAGAACATGTAAACTCCATACATAAATGTCAACTGACCCAGCCGGGACTCGAACCAGCGACCTTCTTGCCGTGAGGCGACAGTACTAACCACTGAATTACCATGTCGCCCCGTAAAATATTCTCACTACAGTAATAATGACCCTTCAAAGAGATATTAATGAAAATTAATACTACTACTGATGATGATGAGGATAATCTAAAATACACTTAAAATATGTTTGCTGTTTGTTCAAATGACTTATTTAAAATGAGCTGAAACAACACAATTCTTGAATAAATGGCAAAAATCTGTCCAAGGCACTTAAAAAATGTGGAAATTTATATATTTTTAAAATAAATGTTTTATATATTTTACATAAAATTTATAAAAACTTATAAGTTAACTTAATTCTTTCATATTGTCCCAACACAAATAGTTGGAAGGGCATCCGCTGTGTAAAACATATCCTGGAGAAGATGGCGGTTCATTCCACTGTGGCGACCCCTGATGAATAAAGGGTCTAAGCTGAAGGAAAATGAATGAATGAAATAAAAATTCTGTAATATGTTATTTTACTCGTATAAATAAATATTGGGTAATATTTGTGCTGTGGGAATTAAATAATAATAATAATAATAATAATAATAATAATAATAATAATAACAATTACACTTTGATACATGCTTTGTTGTTTAATTTAAATATGTATTGCAATAATTAAAAACAAAATCTGTCAATAATATCTCAATAATAAACAGGAACACAACAGTTTGAATGTTTTTGTTTCTTTATTCTCATCATGTAATAATCATTCAAATAAATATTTGTGCAGTTTTACTGACTAATAAATCAAAAATACAATGATTTTAGTGTAAAAATTAAATATTAAATTTTATTAAATTTATTTAATTAATTTAATTAATTTTAATTAAAAATTAAATATAACAATTACACCTTGATACATTTTTTTTTATATTTTTGTTTCTTTTATTCTCATTTCTGTATTAATCATTTAAATAAATATTTGTGCAGCCTTGATAAATTTGTTATAATTTAAATATATGATTGTACAGACGCATTATGATAATTAAAATAAGTAAATCAGCTGGAATGTCATTAATATCATATGCAAAAAAAGATACAAATATAGGCTACGTTTAAAATAGGTGAATTTAATTCAATTTTGGGGTGAAATAGGACATGAACGTGTCCTTGAAAGAGTTCATCTACCTCGATCATGTCCCGGGAGGACACGGACACCTGTGTGTGGGTCTTGCTTGAATTAGACTGTCGCTCTTCCTCTCGGCTCGCAGCCAAAAACTGCTGCCAGCAAAGGGGGAAAAAATGAAGTCCTCCAAGCTCTCAGCTCTACAGCCAGTGTTTCTATACCATCTTATTTGGTAAATAGTTGAATCAGCAGTGTCATTCCCATACAGAATAATAAAAAAAAATCCGTGTTCTCAATTAATGTCTTTCTGTCGGTTGGCGGAGCAGGGCTAGATATGCAGAATCCATTCAGCCCCATTGTTAAAAGAAGCCGAATTAAATGTAGTGCTTGCTAACTGACTGAAGGAGCACATTTGAATTGATAATGCACTTTTTTTTTTCGCTCTCCAGCGGAGTATTAAAATGCATATGTCCTGTTTGGTCAGCACATTCAAAAACGGAGCCTGTTCTCACCTCGCGCCGTCTCTCATAAGTCTTTCTTTTATTAATCCGCTTCCGACAAGCGCTATATCCTCTCCCAATTATAAGAGACAGATTGGAAAATATCTTAATCAATCATATCGATCGGAAGAGTTTAAGCTTGTGAAATATATATATGGCTGAAATATTTGCCTGAGGACGTGAAATGATTGTTTGTCAACTCTGGCGAAGTCATGGCTGTTTTTTTGTTTGTTTTTTTGTATTGTGTTATAGTAAGGTGTAATACGTTTATCTGCTTGTTCAAACTACTTATTTAAAATAAGTTGAAACACAATTTTTTTTGGTGCTTTTTTTTTTACGTTTATTTTAAATCATTAGGATGAATGTACAATGTGTTTTTAGAGGCAAGTTTTACAAAGAATGTGCAATGGGTTATAGTCCAAATGTACTACAAAAGCAAATCATAAACAATAATAGCAAATAGCTTAACTAATCATTTACCCAATAGATAAATACAACAATTGTTTGAGCAAAATAATATTAAAGCAATTATAATAATCCTTAAAAAGTAAATAAATAAGTAAATAAGAGTTTGCATGTTCTCCCTGTGTTGGCGTGGGTTTTCTCCGGGTGCTCCGGTTTCCCCCACAAGTCCAAAGACATGCGCTACAGGTGAATTGGGTAAGCTAAATTGTCCGTAGTGTATGAGTGTGAATGGGTGTGTATGGATGTTTCCCAGAGATGGGTTGCAGCTGGAAGGGCATCCGCTGCGTAAAACATATGCTGGAATGAATGAATGAATAAGTAAATAAATCAACACAATTTTTTGGGCCAACTTAATTGTTTAATGTTCAATCAACTTAAAATTGTAAAACCATTAAGTTAACTTGCAATTTACATTGGGATGACATGAAGGGATTGTGGGAAACCCTGCTTTTTTACTGGTTACATTTAAAAAGAATTAAATTACAGAATATATTATGTAAAAGGGGCCTCACGGTGGCGCAGTGGGTAGCACGATCGCCTCACAGCAAGAAGGTCGCTGGTTCGAGCCTCGGCTGGGTCAGTTGGCATTTCTGTGTGGAGTTTGCATGTTCTCCCCGTGTTGGCGTGGGTTTCCTCCAGGTGCTCCGGTTTCCCCCCACAAGTCCAAAGACATGCGGTATAGGTGAATTGGGTAAGCTAAATTGTCCGTAGTATGAATGAGTGTGTGTGGATGTTTCCCAGTGATGGGTTGCAGCTGGAAGGGCATCCGCTGCGTAAAACATATGCTGGATAAGTTGGCGGTTCATTCCGCTGTGGCGACCCCAGATTAATAAAGGGACTAAGCCGAAATGAAAATGAATGAATGAATGAATTATGTAAAAATAAAACATTACAGATGTTTACTGTATTTTTACTGTTATTTTCTGTTATTTTACTTTTTTTGGCTCTTCAGCTGCCGGATTATTTTCGTTTTTTGTTTGGTTTTAGTGTCAATCGACATTTATATTTAATGAATCCTGAGTGTGAACAAGTCAAAATGAAGCATACCTATTTAATACATGTAAGGAATATTTAAGTCTGCTCTGTTGAATTATTAGACATTAATGCACACCTGAGGGGGTAATTACACCCATGCATTATTTTCTAATTATTCAACAGACCCGAGTCATTTTCATTTAAATACATGTAATACATTGAAGTAAAAATGATTACCATGGGTAAAAATGATGAGATGATTTATTTGAAGACATTTGTCTGGGTTTGTTTTTACAGTGCTCTTATATATAATTTGTCAGAGCTCACTGCGGATTGAGACATTGATGTTAGAGAGCCGTGGTGTATTTTTTGTTTGTGTGTGAATTATAATTTTTTAAAATGTATTATTATTGTTTTTACATTTTTTTTTTTAAATATATATGTTACTTCTAATAAAAGTTAGCTGGGTGGTTTAATTTAAGGCTTAGAATGATTTAATGAAGACTCTCTAAATGGGAAAACACTTCAGGAACAGCATTGCTGTAAAATTAAAAAAAATATATATTTATTTAATGATTTTTTTTTATTTTGTAATTTATTTTTACATTTTTTAAAATGTATTTATTTTATATATATTTAATTTTTTTATTTGTTATTAATTTTTATTTAATATTTTCAGCTTTGTGAAAACGTCTACAATATGACACAATGCTTTGAATGGCAAAGTGTAAGTATTTTGTGGCTGCACAAGATTTTTTTACTGTATTGTTACACTGAATGACATTTTAGTGCGTATCATCTGTAAATCATGTCAAAAAAATAGTCATCGCTTTTTGCTCCGACAAATACAGGACACATTTTAGTGCAAGAAAAAGGCAGTGCATTACACTTAAAACCCCCATAATTTTTCTCTTTGACCCCATAGTAAACCTCTCAGCGCCAGTAAATAATTTTCAGCTTTGTGAAAACATCTAAAATATGACACGATGCTTTGAATGGCAAAATGTAAGTATTCAAAATAACTAAGTATTTTGCGACTGCACAATATTCTTTTGTTAAATAAAGTACAGTATTGTTACACTGAATGGCATTTTAGTGTATATCATCTGTAAATCATGCCAAAAAATATGAATAGTCATTGCTTTTTGTTCATAAAAAACAGGACACATTCTAATCTATGAAAAGAGCAGTGTATTGCGCTTAAAACCCCCCCATATTTTTGTCTTTGGCCTCATAGTAAACATCGCAGCACTAGTAAATCATTTTCATCTTTGTGAAAACGGGAGGCTGATGTCTAAATATGACAATGCTTTGAAGGATTGTGATAAAATATAAAGATTTTACGTAACCCTAAGTATTTTAGGGCTGCATAATATTTTTCTTTTGCTCAATAAACTACTGTATTGCTACACCGGATGACATTTTAGTGTATATCTTCTGTAAATTACACCAACAAAAATTGATAGTCATTGCTTTTTGCTCAGACAAATGCAGGACACATTCTAATCTATGAAAAGAGCAGTGCATTGTGCTTAAAACCCCCCATATTTTTGTCCTTGTCCTCATAGTAAACATCGCAGCACTAGTAAATCATTTTCATCTTTGTGAAAATGGGAGGCTGATGTCTAAATATGACAATGCTTTGAAGGGTAGTGACAAAGTTTAAAGATTTAACATAACCCTAAGTATTTTGGGGCTGCAGGAGATTTTTCTTTTGTTCAAAAAACTACTGTATTTCTACACCGGATGACATTTTAGTGTATATCATCCATAAACCACACAAACAAATTTATTATAGTCATTGCTATTTGCTCCGATAAATACAGGACACATTTTAATGCAAGAAAAAGGCAGTGCATTACACTTAAACCTCCATATTTTTGTCTTTGACCCCATAGTAAACCTCTCAGCGCCATGTAAATAGTTTTCAGCTTTGTGAAATTGTCTAAAATATGACACAATGCCATGAATGGCAAAGTGTTAGTATTTTGGGGCCGCACAATATTTTTTTTTTGTTCAATAAATGACTGTATTGCCACACAGAATGGCATTTTGGTGCATATCTTCTGTAAATCATGCTAAAAAATAGTCATTGCTTTTTGCTCCGACAAATACAGGACACATTTTAGTGCAAGAAAAATGCAGTGCATTATTACTATACTATAGTTATATTACTATAAATAGTTTTCAGCTTTGTGAAAACCTCTAAAATATGACATGATGCTTTGAATGGCAATGTTTAAGCATTCAAAATAAGCATTTTAGGGCTGCACAAGATTTTTTTTTTGTTCAGTAAACTACTGTATCGTTGCACTGAATGACATTTTAGTGTATATCATCTGTAAATCATTCAAAAAATATAGGATAGTCATTGCTCATTCAAATACAGGACACATTGTAATGCTCTAAAAAGAGCAGTGAATTAAAACACCCATATTTCTGTCTTTGACCCGTAGGAAGCATCGCAGCGCCAGTAACTCATTTTCAGCTTTGTGAAAACATCTAAAATATGACACGATGCTTTGAAGTGTAAGTATTTTGTGGCTGCACCAGATTTGTTTTGTTCAATAAAGTACTGTATTGTTACCCTGAATGACATTTTAGTGTATATCATCTGTAAATCATGCCAAAAAATAGTCATTGTATTTTGCTCATACAAACACAGGACACATTCTAATCTACGAAAAGAGCAGTGCATTACACTTAAAACCCCCATATTTTCGTCTTTGACCCCGTAGTAAACATCGCAGCGCCAGTAAATCGTTTTCAGCTTTGTGAAAACGGCAGACTGTTGTCTAAAATATGACTCGATGGTTCTCAAGGGCAGGAAATCTGATATGGGAGGCTGGTTCTTGGGCGGTAAATCAATTATTATTCCGTTACCAGGGAGACGGAAAACGCAAAAAACTGTCACTCTCCCAAGAGAGAGACTTGTTTTCATTCATCTCGCTGCTGTCTCTCCGTCTTTCCCTCTCTCTCTTTCGCTCCGGCTTCGAGATTAGATTAGCACGTTTGCCGTATTGTCGCGAGGAACGTTCTTTGAATTCTCCCACAACGCTCTCGGGGCGTCTAGAGCCAGGATTAGGCCGTAAAGCCTGGGAGTGTCCTGGGCTTTGTTGCATGGTTGAAGTGTGCCCGTTTAGGCTTGACCTTGCGTGGCATCTCATGGGTCCCGGAGTGAAACCAGGGAGGGTGGAAAAGCACAGAGAGCAGAAAGCTCCTCATTAAATTATTGAAAGCCCCCGTGAGGGGAAAAACGCATTTTCGACACTCTATGAGATCACACAAATGTGTCGCTCCCTGTCACGTCAGAGAAATTAAGGAAAAATGAAGGTTGCGAAGGGAATATAAAGCCTGTAAGAATCACTAGACCATATCGGGTTTTGAGCAGAACTGTGTATGAACAAAACAAGATATTATATTAGTATAATTGTTACTAGCGTATCACAATGGCTGCTTTTGTTTCATATTAAACATGCTTAAATGTAATAATAATAATTTGCAGTGAGATTATAGATTGGTAACCATTGCAAGTTAATGTGAATGATTCATTAAAAGAATTGGCTCATTAGATTTGTTTATTTCTAAGTATTTTTGAATGACTCATCAGTATAAATTGACTCGTCACATTCTGTTGGTTGATTAATTCAAAGAATTGATTCAAACGGTTTATTTATTAGTTTTTTTTTAATTGTAGTAATATAATTGTTAGATGATCAAAATCAACTGCTCTTCATGTCCTGAATGTTTTTTTTTAATTTCTTTTTTATAAATCTGCTTAAATCGAATCGGTTCAAAATGTGCGTCTATCAAATCTTTACAAGAATTGATTCATTTTTATTGTTCACTCAGCAAAATGCTCTTAAGATTATTTAAAAGAACTTGATTGTTGGGGTTGTTTGTTTTTGAGGCTTTTGATTAATTCATTAGAAGAAATTACACATTATATTTATATTTTTGAGTGATCCTTTTAATGAATCGTCTCATTTGTGAGTATTTTGATTTGTTAATTTGTGAATCACTTGTACCTTTTTTTTGAATGACTCTGAAGACAAGATTCTTAAAGTGAACTAGATATGTTGGTTTCTGAGTCTTTTAAATTGATTATTAGATTTAATGACATCAGATTTGTCCATTTGTGCATCTTTTTTTTGAGTGATCCTTAATGAATCATCTCTTTTTTTTAATGACTCATGATCCCACTTGTGCACATTTTTAAACCACTCTGAAGAAAATATTCTTAAAGAGATCTAGATATGTTGGTTTATGAGTCTTTTTAATTGATTGTTAGATTAAATGACATTAGATTTGTCCATGTGTGCATCTTTTTTAAGTGATCCTTAATGAATCATCTCTTTTTTTTAATGACTCATACGATTCAAGATCCCACTTGTACAAGTTTTTAAACCACTCTAAAGAAAAGATTCTTAAAGAGATCTAGATATGTTGGTTTATGAGTCTTTTAATTGATTGTTAGATTAAATGACATTAGATTTGTCCATTTTTTTTTTAACGATCATTTGATTTTTTTTTTTTTTTGAATGATTCAAAAGAATTTGCTCACACCATCTGCTAATTTGTGAATTGCTTTTTGAAAGACTCTGAAGAAAAGATTATTCAAGAAAAGTCTATGTTGGTTTCTGAGTCTTTTTAATTGATTGTTAGATTAAACGACATTCGATTTGTGCATCTTTTTTGAGTGACCCTTTTAATGAATCATCTCTCCTTTTTTTTTGAATTGACTCAATAGAATTGCTCACATGATTTACTAATTTTGTGAATCATTTGTACCTGTTTTTGAATGACTCTTTAAGAGAACTAGATATGTTGGTTTACTATGAGTCATTTTTTGATATGTTGGTTAATTTTTTGAGTGACACTTTTAATGAATCATCTTGTTTTCTAGTTTTTTTTAATGACTCCTTAAATTTGCTCACATGATTTGTGAATCACTTGTACCTGTTTTAGAATGATTCTGAACAAAAGTCTCTTCAGCATTCTTTAAGAGAACTTGATTTGTTGGATGTGTTTGTTTATGAGTCTTTTTAATTATTTAAGTATAAGAAATGACACATTAGATTTGTTCATTTGTGTTTTAATAAATAAGACTAATATGTGAGTCTTGAGTCACTTATAAAATTAATTTTGGTCATATGTCGTGCTCATTCCTTCTTTTTAAGCACATCGTTTAGCGATTGCCTCCAAACATTGCGATAACCAATCTCTAACCTCATTGCATTCAATCCGCCCCATGGCAGCTCACAAAAATACCACCTCCTTCCCAAAATAAAGCAGGAATACAGATATTGAGCGTTAAATATCTCCCCATCAGACACGTTCTTCATGCAGCCGCTGTCTTACGCCGGTCACATGACTGATAGGATCGCTGCATTAGCAGTCAGGTCAGCGCATGTGTTTAACACATTGATAGCCTGCCGCTGAATGATAGATAAGACACCGGGAGCGTTCGGAGGGGGCTGGGTGCTGCTTCAGAAAGGGGGTCGGGGTACTTGGGTTGATTTCAGGGAAATTCACGAGCCCCCCTCCCTGCGGCTCCCATTTCTTCCTTACCTCTGTCGCTATCAATTTGTCCTGATGCCTGGCTGGCCAGACGAGATCTTCTCTCCATGGGTGGGGGGGTGAAGAGAGATGGGTGAGGGGGAAGACGACCACTGCAGGCCTTTGAGGAAACCCTTG
>CAIGQW010000259.1:10555653-10568506 GCA_903798125.1 Danio choprae
TGTGTATGTATATATATATGTGTGTATATATATATATATATATATATATATGTGTGTGTATATATATATATATATATATATATGTGTGTGTGTGTATATATATATATATATGTGTGTGTATATATATATATATATATTAGTAATACTAATTTATGGGTCCCACTTTACATTAAGGGGCCTTAAGTACTAGGTACTAACATCAAAATATAAATACAATGTACTTACTGTGTATATTGAGGTGGGGTACGAGTCTGATTCGCGACAGGTTTGGTGGTACAGGTAGGTTTTTAAGGCTGGGTTAAAGTGTAAGGGATGGTCAACAGTATACTAATAAATGTAATTACAGAAATTAATTACCCATCTAATTACATGCAGATGTTTAATCAATCTTAAGTAAAATGTAAAAACAGGTATTTATGCAATAAGTACATTGTAACAAATTATTATTTTCAGTGTAAGTACATATATGTTAAGGCCACCTAATATAAAGTGTGACCAATGTATGTAACAGTTCCCACATTTAACTACTGTCTTATTACCTGCATATTATTAAGATATTAACTGTTTATTAGTACTTCTATAGTATGATCTTATTCTACATCCCTAAAACTACCCAATACCTAAACCTAAACTACAACCTTACGAACTATTATTAAGCAGCAAATAATTTTTTATAATTAGTTCATTGAGCTAAAAGTCTTAGTTAGTGGTGTGTAAATAGCGAGAATTGTGCCTTAAAATTAAAATAAAGTGTTAATTAATTATTATTATTATTATTTCTGGTATTTTATTTATATTGTAGTTTTTGATTTCATGTTGTATTAAAGTTGCCAATCTGATATCTATGTGGTGAAGTAAATTATCATGGACCAAAACACAAGACTTCACCCACCCATCCTTTCTTACTGACGCAACACACACACACACACGCACACACACACACACACACACACACACGTACACACACACACACACTCATGAAGAGCCATCATCTACTCTGCACTTGAAAGCCAAGCTGTGTCCCTTTTGGGTGTGTGTGTGTGTGTGTTTTTTTTTCCTCGTCTCTTGTTTTTCTCACTCTAAACTCTAATCTTGCCAGCGATCAAAGGCGATTACAACTCCACGGAATGAGCATTTTTTAGAGTTTCTAAAGGCGCTTTTCAAAAAACAACTGCTTTCGGGCTCGGCCTTGTTTCTGCACTTCAAGTAAGCCAATGATTGGGACTGCGCACAGCCCACACCAACTTTGATCCGCAAAACCGCTCTTTTAGATTTAATATATTCATGTTATTTCTGTCCTAGACCTCCCACTCTCTCCAACTCTCATCATCATTTATATAAGCTGGTGTTTTGGGGAAACAGGGATGCGCTGATTCATTACTCTAACGCTGCTGTCCTGTTTGACAAGGGTGTTTCTTCACATCTGCCCAAGAATTTCGCAGTATTACTGTTTTCGCTGTATTTTTGATTAAATAAATGCATCTTTGGTGAACGTAGAAAATTTGACATTAAAGAAAAATAGATCTTTATCAAAAGTTTTAAAAGAAAACAACACAGTTCTTGAGGTTGTTTGGGACAGCTTAAATGTTTTATGTTCAATCTACTGAAATTTGTGAAAACGATTAAGTTAACTTTATCGATTTGTGTTAAGACAATATGAAGGAATTGTGTGGAACCAAGCATTTTTTTACAGTTTAGTCTTTTCTTGAATAGTGAAACAAATAAACGATGACTCATCCTGCACTACACAGAATACCATCAAAGTCCCTTTAAGGCAAGTCATTTCACTCAGCGGCCATCTTTGAAACGCCTCTCGGGCGTTCTCTCTGAATGGGGAAACATCAAATTCTCAAATTGTTTGCGAAGCGTACGATTACATTGCATATTTGAAATCGCCAATCAAACTAAACAACAACTGTCTCATAAGTTTTGTTTCTAAACGTTCGAATCAAACAAAATCGGCACATTTTCAGGTAGCACGAGCTAATGGCCATGCGCACTCGAAAGGAACGAGATCATGACACTAACCTCATTTATCGCCTTTCTACACATTATCATCCCCTGGATAATGCTTTGTCTAATCGCACTGGTCTTCTGAAGTAATCCACAAGGTGGTCTTGATGGCGAATTTCCTCCAGAAATGACAGCGACTCTTTGTTTACAAGTTTGTGGGCGTTTGACAGGATGGACTGTAGCTCGCGTTCGTTTTATACAGATTACAAAACTTGGTTCATTTAAATTTCAAGCTTTATTTGATATTTCTTATGCCTGTAAAGCAAGTATTCGCTGAGATTCTAGTGCATTTGGTGACCACCAAATGATCAATGATTGGCTCCTGTACTAGTAGGCGGTCCTATATTGCCATATAGACCGTTACACTTTTCCCCATTCAAAACTATACGAGTGACATGTCTTTGATACCGTCAGTCTCCAATGATGTCAGGGTCTGGGCAACCACTGTGGAGACAACTAAAAAACTGTTTGCTAAAACAAACAGAGCAACACTCTTTATTATGTCCAGCATAGACTGAAGTAGTGCTGCACAATATTTCGTTATCGTAATGTGTGTGTCCACAATAGTCACATCGCAATATTTGCAATGTTAAGTTATGATTATTGATCAGCTCCACAGTTGAGAATACATGAGATTTTGGGAGTCATCACAAATTATTACCATAACAGAGTGAAACTTTATGATGTGCATGTGTTTTAAAGGCATTTCAAGAGCATTCAGGCCCACAAACGTACAATATTTGTAACTTTAATGAGGAATTATTTTGTTGAATTATTAATGCAATGAAGAAGACTATATAGTGTTATTTTATATTTTACATTTAATTATTTAATTTCTGTAAGTAAATACTGTTTGACTCTCTGGAAAACCATAAAGCACTGTTTGTTTGACTTTTTTTTTTGTTTATTATTTTTATACATGATTCAAACCCTTACAAAATCACCACAATCAATCTCAATTAATGATTTCTTTCCAAATAGAGCTATTCAAGCCATCTGGTGAAATGTTATTTATATCGTAATGTAGATATAGCAGAAAAACAAAATATAGCAATGTCAGATTTTTGCAGTATCGTGCAGCCCTAGACTGAAGTGTATGCAAGAATATACAAGAGGTGTATTAGCAAAGGAAGGACAGTGAATTGAGTAGGTCTGTAATTTCATTCATACATAAATATTGATATATTCTATTAACAAAAATAAGGTACTAGGGAGTCACTGTAAAATCATGCTGATGCCACCCGTTTAGGGACATACGATCTGAAACTGTATTTTAATTTTTTTTAAAGCTGTAATTGTTGTTGTTGTTGTTGTTGTTATTATTTTATTATTATTATATATCTCTGTCCTAACTCTGGATCTTTTGAGCTATGTGATAATAATAATAATAATAATAATAATAATAATAATAATAATAATAATAATATTAATATTAATATAAAATAAAATAGATTGTTATTATAAATAAATATAAATCATAATCATCGTAATTATTATTATTATGCACATCTTCTGAGCTATAATAAAAATCATAATAATCAATAATAATATTATTATTATTGTTGTTGTTGTTATTGTTGTTATTATTATTGTTATTGTTATTAACGCTCTTAGATTTAATATATTCATGTTATCTAGACCTGCCTAGATCTCCCACTCGCTCCAACTCTCATCATCATTTATATAAGCTGGTGTTTTGGGGAAAACAGGGATGCGCTGATTCATTTCTCTAATGCTGCTGTCCTGTTTTGGAGCGGCTGTTTTCCGCATCTGTGCTGCTTATATTACTGTCCCCTGGACATGTTGTTCTTTTATGACATTCCCTTGTGCTGGTTTCTAATATTTTCTGTCGTCCTCTTGAGTTGACTGTGGCGATGCGTGCTGCATTATTCTTTAAGGAAAAGCTGGAGTGTTTGAGAGTGTTTACCAGCAGCTCAGCTGGATGAAGGCTTGTGTTGAGAACTGATGGATCTTCTGTTTTCTGACTGGGCTAGTGGGGAATTCAGGCAATGTGCCACATGACTCAGATCTTTAATCCTGATTGGTTGGATTTTGAATAGAAATATTAAGAAACCAACCACAATACCGTGGCACAGTGGGTAGCACGATCGCCTCACAGCGAGAAGGTCGCTGGTTCGAGCCTCGGCTGGGTCAGTTGGCATTTCTGTGTGGAGTTTGCATGTTTTCCTCATGTTGGGGTGGGTTTCCTCCAGGTGCTCCAGTTTCCCCCACAGTCCAAAGACATGTGGTATAGGTGAATTGGTTAAGCTAAATTGTCCTTAGTGTATGTCTGTGAATAAGAGTGTATGGATGTTTCCCAGTACTGGGTTTCAGATGGAAGGGCTTTTACTGCGTAAAACATATGCTGGATAAGTTGGCGGTTCATTCCGCTGTGGGGACCCCAGATTAATAAAGGGACTAAAGCGAAAAGAAAATGAATAAATGAAAAATATTAAAGAACCCAAAAAAATCATAATTAAGCCATTCATTTAGTTACATATGATATAAAACTTTATTTGTTACGTATTCATTTTCTTGTTTTTGCGAGGCCTTGGGATATAAATTGTCTCCCCAAAAATAAAAAATTTAAATTCATTGACTAAGTTTTAGTCTAATTTTGATGTTATTTAAGATGGTGTACCACAAGGCTTAGTACTCAGACCGTTGTTTTTACAATTTACATGCTAACCCTAAGCGATAAAGTATTTTAATTTTAAAAATGTATTTAATCTAAGACTAAAATAACTAATAGCTAGACATAAGTCGCTTTCACACAGTGATACCGGTAAATATCCGGAAAATTTCTGGAACGACTTTACCGGTAAATTCAAAAAAGCTCTGTTCACACAGGCAAGGAAGTTCCGTAATTTTTCTGCAAAAGACTGTTCACACATCCATTCAAAATACCGGTAAATTATGACATCATTAACTAGAAATGGCATCTAAATGGCTGCACTTGTATTTGTAAACATAGAAGGGGTCAGGCTTTTATTGATGATTCCCCTTTTATTTAAAGCTTTAGCATTCACGCAGCTGCTTTGCCCCAGAGACATCCAAAGGCAGAAGCGGCAACCACAGCTAAATGTTTACACATTTGACTACATTACAAATTCTGTGGATGGATAAGTATTGTGAACAACTTCGATAAAAACATATGGAGTAACACTTTCGCATGTCGAGATGTACTGTGATATGTGCTGGTGCTCACCGGAGCACTCCTTCACATGCACATGCATCAAACAACTGAAGCAGAGCTTGAAAGTAAGCAAGCAGCGTTTTTTTTTTAAAAGGAGTAGCATCTAGCAGCTAAATGTGTCTGGAAAAGTATTCAAAGGCTTTTATTTACATAAACAGTGCAGATGTGAATGCATCTGAATGTTCTGATTGGCTGGAATACACGTCTCACGTATAAACATGAACACGCTCTTCCGGCTGCATTCCGGAAAATTACCGCTAATTTTACAACTTCTCTTTCCGGATAATTGCTGGAACGAATTTACCGGTATTTTCAAAAAGGGCCCGTTCACACATGATCCCTTTCCGGTCTGTATGTGTGAAAGAGGCTATATTTGATAAAAACTAAAAAATGTATAAAACAAAAACAAAAGAATTAATAAAACGTTCATTTAAACTGTATCTAAAATCTACATGAGTTACCAAATCACTAAGTATATAAACGCATATCTAGATGGATCTTGCGCAAGCGAAATAAACGCTAAGGCAATAAATACAAAGAAAGAATTCATAAGGCATAAATTAAAATTAATTTTTTTACATTTTTAAATTTTGTGTAATAATTATTTATATATCGCTGTAAAAATGCTGGGTTCCACATAATCTGTTTGTGTTGGGACAACATGAATGAATTAAGTTAACTTATGAGTTTTTACAAAGTTACATGGATGAAGAATACTAAAATTATACCAAGCATGGATGAAGCATACCAAACAAATAAGAACTGTGTTGTTTCAGTTAATATTAAGTAAGAACAAACATCAGAGATAATTTTTTGAGTGTAATAAAGAACATTGATAATGTCACCTGTTTCAATAACATCTGCCTGGTATGCATTTTCTCCTCAAAATAATCTACTTGTAAGTTTCCTCCTGAATCAGTATCAGTGATACTGTATGTGTGTGTGCGTGTGCAGATGTGATGTTAATGTCAGCTGGATGTTTGTGCTGTGTTTCAGGTGAGTCGTATGCCGGTGGAGAGCTGTTCTCAGTACAGCAGCTGTAAGACGTGTCTGGGCTCTGGAGATCCTCACTGTGGCTGGTGTGTCCTGCATAGCAAGTGAGTCAATGTCAGGCCTTTTACAATCACTACAACTGCTGCTCTGTGCACTGCTATATGCTGCCTGTGTGTTGGTTCAAAAAGGTGAAACAGCATTGCAGGACGTTTACACTTTAAACTGTATGCATGCAATATGGATTGATCCCAAAAGCCGTTTTCTGTCCTGTGCGTTTCCCGTTGATTTATAAAGTTTGTGATTGACATGGTTTTAGTCAGGTGATTTTCTTAGTTTTGTGCCTAGACTAGTGTACTTTGAGGTGCTGCTGATTAGTCGATTGGTTGCTAGGGATTGACATCATCATCTGGTGGAGACGGTTTGATTGAACAGAAATCTTTGTAGTGCAGGATGAGTCATCAGTTTTTTTGTTTTATTTTCACGAGAAGAGAGAGAATGAATTCGTTAAATGCTTAGACCATTTGTAAAGTTCTGCTCACAACGACTGCATTTATTTAATCAAAAATGCAGTAAATACAGTAAAATTGTGAATTGTTGTTTAGGGGTTTAATGTATTTTAAAAATATATAATTTAGAAATAATTTATTTTTGTGCAATTATTGATAACTTCATGTTATTTTATGTGTATAACATAAATACAACCTATATATGACAAAAAACATTAATTATTGTGAAGTTTTTTTATTATTTGCTTGTTTAAAATAATGATAAAAATATTTAGATTTAATAAATAAATGCAGTACCAAGGCTACATTTATTTGATTATAAATGCGGTAAAAAACAGTAAAATTGTGAATTGTTGTTTAGGGTTTTAATGTATTTTAATAATATATAATTTAGAAATGATTTATTTTTGTGCAATTATTGATAACTTCATGTTATGTTATGTGTATAACATAAATACAACCTGTATATGACAAAAAGCTTCAATTATTGTGAAGTTTTTTTTTTATTTGTTTGTTTAAAATAATGATAAAAATACTTGGTTTTAATAAATAAATGCCATACCAAGGCTGCCTTTATTTGATCAGAAATGTAGTAAAAACAGTACAATTGTGAATTGTTGTTTAGTCTTTTAATGTATTTTAATAATATATCATTTAGAAATCATTTATTTATGTGCAATTATTGATAACTTCATGTTATCTTATGTGTATAACATAAATACAACCTATATATGACAAAAAGCTTCAATTATTGTGATAATAATTAATTAAAATAATGATAAACCGTGACATATTATTACAATTTAAAATGATTGTTTAGGGTTTTAAAATATTTTAAAATATGATTTATTTCTGTGATACAATGCAGAATTTTCAGCAGCGTTTCAGCACTTTATTCATGATCAGAAAATATTTATTTTTGTGTAATTCTTGATATAATCATGTCATGTTTGTTTAAAAAAGTAAAACATAAATAATATGGCCAAAAGCATCAATTATTGTGAAGTTTTTAAAATTTGTTTGTTTAAAATAATAATGAAAATAATAATTAGTTTAAAATGTTTTTGCTGTCACTTTTGTTCAACTGAATGCATTTTTGCTAAATTAAAAATGTAATTTCCTTCAGAAAATGTTGCATATATATGTCTATGTATATGTATATATATATATAAAAAATATATATAAAAAACAAAATGTATATATAACAAAATGTATATTATTTTCAGTATTTCAAGAGTATACTAACAATGGCATATATATGTAAAAAAAACTATTTATTTGATATTATAAATGTCTGCATAAATTGCATTCTTGCTTATAAAATATTATAGAAAATAATATGTATTTTTAAATATTATATACTACTATTTAATTCCGTTTTAAAAGCTATACAATTATTTTGCTATACAATTATTTTACGTATTTTTTAATTTTTATTTTTTTAAATGGAATTACACCAGCAAAAATGTTGACAGTCATTCTGCGTCCATTGCAGGCAGACGTTTCTGTATTTTGTTGCTCTCCTCTTGGGATTCACATATGAACTCTTTAAGTCACCTCAGGGAGTTCTGGCGATCAGCCAGCCAATCAGAGCTCTGCATCGCTGGTGGCTGCCATTTCAACTACCTCATGCAGCACTTGGCAGGTGACAGGCCTCCCCACATGTTCACTAGTCTTTTTTTTTTTCCTCCCCTTCTTTCCGCTCCCGTCATTTCTGCCTCTTACCTCCGGTTGATCCCCAGGCAGCAGCTGGTCATGGGGGCTGTTTCTACCGTCAGGAAGTGTCTGGCTATTGCTGGCTTTCCGCCACCCTGCGCTGCCTATCCGCTGTCATCAGGGCTTTTCTGCTGAACTCCTGTCTCGGAGTGAGCTGTTTTCAGTCGGAGCATGTGTGATCGCTGAACACGCGCTTTAATTTATGGAGTGTTTGCTGGAGAGATGGGAAAGGTTTTGACATAAGTATGTGTGCGAGGACCGGTCGAGATCGTAAGGCCTCGGGATACAGATTGTCAAAAAAGAAGAAATTAAAAACATTTGGGTCTCATTTACTAAACATTTGTTCACACACATTTGTGTGTAAAATGAGTTTAATTAATTAATTAATATATAATAATAATAATAATAATAATTATTATTATTATTATTATTATTATTATTATTATTATTCCTATTATTATTCCTATTATTATAACAATAATAAATATTATTATCATTATTAATAAAATTGTTGTCGTTTTTATTGTTATTTTTCGCACACCTTTGTATAATAAATAAATATTATTATATTAAACATATATTATATTATTATAATTATTTTCATTATTATTATTAATGATAATATTATTGTTCAATCTGAATCAATCTACCAAGCAGCTCTAAATCGGTAATATTGTCATTATTCAGCTTAAATCAGTTCAATAAAGAATTAGTTATGTAACAGTGATTCAATAAAATCTAAAATAAATAAAAATGACTTAATTACTTGAAGTAGATTCAGTTAAAGCAGTCATATAGAAGACATGTGGTGTCACTACTGAGCTTGATTCAGTTCAGTTCGTTTTTAGTGTGTATGGTGCAAAATTCATAAAATGCTAATATAAATTGATTGAAGCAGCTCTGGAAAGGTAGTATTGCCATTATTTGGCTCGAATCAGATCCGTTCAGTTGTCAAATCAGATCATTTGTAATGTTACAGAATTTTCAATGTATTTTAAACCATGACTAAGAAGTGAATCAAAACTCCAAACCCAAATTGCAATTGAATTTGTGAGTTTTTAACAGTTGCATATAGACTCAAAAGTTCTTCGAGGTGATAAAGCAGCTTTGTTCTGCCTTCCTGTTTCCCATTGTTGAGTTTCACACACAAAAACCCCTTTCCATCCGATCTATTTTCCACCATCGCCATACCTTCACTGAGATAGAGATCTTTAATTAAGATGTAAATCTGGGATTGATGGAATAATTATCTCAAGCATTTACCCGCACCCCATTGGAAAATGACATTTGTTTGCATATTAATGGCATATCCCCAGACTTTACATGACCTTGTGACAGCCGCTGCACAGCGCAATTAGCAGCAGATCAAGCAAAGCAACGGATTTAATGCTCGACGTATTCGTCGCGGACAAATTTGCTTTCTAAATGCCAAAAAAAACCCGACCTTTGACCTCAACTACTTCAGCATCTGCCTGTAGCTGATCTTTATTTGTGAACTGGTGATAGATGTGTGTGAATGGAAAAATAGATACTGTTGAAGTCAGAATTATTAGCTATTATTAATCATTATTAATTCCTTCCTCTGTTAAACATCATTTGGGAAATATTTGAAAAATAAATAAAAGTTCACAGGAGGGCTAATAATTTTGACTTCAACTGTATGCATACAGAGAAACCTGACAGTAATCATCAGGTCACACATACCGTCTACTGTGTGGCTTTGTGTCTCTCAGACTGGAGCGACTTTGGAGAGTCAATGGAAACTGTTTGCTTTGACAGTGAAAAGGCGACCTTGAGACACACCAGCGCACGAGTGTCTCTGCCGCTCAGGGCTGTCGACTCTGTTTTATTAAAGTAAAGCTCAGAGTATTTCAGTATATTAACTCAGATTGCATGGTGATAGTTTAACTCCCACTGGTTAGATATACAGAAAGTGACCTTTGGCGAGTTTCTGTTTTGTACTAATGAAATTAAACAATGCCGTATAGCTCATAAATGACTGGTGGGCTATTGCATTGTCAGGATAATTAGCAGTACACAGATGGCAGGTCATACAAACAAGGTTTCTATCAAAAATAATTGCGCAGTCTTTGAGATCTCAGACATCAGTGTTGGTTATTAGAGCTTTGCTTTAATATTGCTTTGAATATAGAGCATTACTGAAGTAATTACTGGGGCTTTTGGAGTAGATTGGATGGACTATGCATGTTGAGCCAGACAAATGTGTACATTTTCTGAAATAAGTGAGAGATGGTAGCACCTTTAAACTCCTAAGCTTAATAAACCACTTTGATTTTTGTTTTGTTTGTTACTCTACTGTGCATTTTTATTGTCCTTTTTGCGGCCATTTGTTCTGCAGCATAATAGATGCATCTGTCTGTTTATCCCTCAATTGGTCAATTTGCCTGTACGTCCATACATCCATCCATTTATCAGTTTGGCCATGCGCCCATTATGTTGGTTTATACATACATACATGCATGCATACATGCATGCATACATACATACATACATACATGCATACATTCATTGGTCAATTTGACTGTCCGTCTGGCTGTCCGTTCATTCATTCTTTCATTTATTGGTCAATTTGCCCATTTTGTCCGATTTATTCATTAATTCATTGATTGGTCAATGTGCCCATCTGTCCATCCGTCCGTCCATTTATTTATTTATTTATTGGTCAATTTGCCCATCTGTCCGTTTGTTCATTCGTTCATCCATTTGTCAATTTGCCTGGCCGTCTGTCCGTTCATTCATTAATTCACTGGTCATTTTGCCCATTTGTCCATTCATTCATTCATTGGTCAATTTGCCCATCCATATGTCCATCCATTCATCCATTGATTGGTCAATTTTCCTTTTCTGTCCGTCCATTGATTGGTAAATTTGCCCATTTGTTTGTTCATTCATTCATTCATTGGCCAGTTTTCCTGTTCATCCATCTGTTCATTCATTCATTCATTGTCAATTTGCCCTTCTGTTTGTTCATTGGTGAATTTGCCCATTCATTTGTTAATTTATTCATTGGTCAACTTGTCCTTTCATTCATTCATTGGTCAATTTGCCCATTCCTCTGTTCATTTAGTCATTGTTCAATTTGTCTGTCTGTCTATCCATTCATTCATTCAGTCATGGGTCAATTTGCCTGTACGTCAATCCAATCATTCATTCATTCATTCGCCCATCAGTCAGTTCATTCATTCATTAATTTGCCCATCCGTCAATCCATTCATTCATTCATTCATTCATTCATTCATTCATTCATTCATTGGTCAATTAGCCCCATTCATCTGTTTGTTCTGCGGTGAATCAATGAATGTGCATGATGCCGTTTTGAAATGGCTTAGAAATTGTTTCCATTTCGCACAGATACATTCATATTTGGATATTACATTTTTGTCCCTCACTCTGTACTTTCCAATTACAGCTGGTTTTATCAGTTTGAAATTCTGTTGAGGAGAATGAAATTGGATCTGGTGTCAGTTTACAGATGGATGAGGTTAGACAGACATATGGTTTCACATCGCTGTGTTTTATAGCAGGAACGTGAAGTAAAATAAAATGAAAAGAACAGACAATCCCACAATGCACTGCTCCTCGTGTATATGAGCGTGAGCCTGTGGTTTGACCTTCAGTCGTGCATGTTGCGCTTTATTCTCTGTATTTGATGTGCATTTTTTTTTTTCCTCTCCAGTGGCACAGAGAGGTGATCATCATGCAAATGTCACGAGCCATTGTTCGTTTTGAAAGCCTTTAATGTATATTATTAGTGTATGACAATAACGCTTACAGTTACGGATATGAATAATACCTCAAATCACACAGCTTGTTGTAAAATCGAGTTTAATCTGCTGATTGTTGTTGCTTTTGGGAATGTAGGGGAAAAAACAGTTTTCCATCTCGTTCTTTCATTCGCATCAGTTTCATTGTCTTTCTCTCACGTCAATGACAGCCAACACGAAGAGCCTTCAAAAAATTACGCCCGTCCCTCCCATCTCACCATAACACGCTTTATAATTACTGGAACGGTTGCTCTTAACCTTTTGTGTTCGTTTATTCCAGCTTCACAAATCCAGATAGCCTTTGTAGTGGGTGTCCTGCGAATCTATCGTCTTTTATCAGCACACATAATGCCGAATAATGACTGGCACACCCCACGGTTTTGTTCGCTGGTTATTACGCTCTTTTGTTGACAAGACAGAACCCTTCTCCATATAATTAATATTTGGACATGTGCATGTATCTCAATTTCTCCTGTTGTGATGACGCTCGTGTTTTCACTGTGATATAAAAGCCGGTCGAAACAGATGTTCGGGGTCTGACCTTTTTCTCATAAAAAAAACAAGCTTTTTTGTGCCGTTTAACCAGCCAGCCATCTATCTGTCTGTCTGTCTGTCTGTCTGTCTGTCTGTCTGTCTGTCTGTCT
>CAIGQW010000259.1:10614738-10643400 GCA_903798125.1 Danio choprae
CAGTCTCTTCTCAATCCTTTTCTTCAGTCTCTTTCCTTCAGTTTTCTTGCTCCGTCACTGCAATCTTTCTCTCCCTCTCTCTCTCTCTTCCCGGTCTGGTCTGGTCTCGGTGGGGCGACTCTTTCATTAAGGAGCCGCGGGCAGAGGTAATTAATTGCGGGATGAGTGACAGAGACGCCATTAGCTCAGCAGGAAGCGCTCTGGCTCTTCAAGCCGGACGCCACAGCCGCGCAGGAAGTGACACGGCAGGCGTCTGTCACCAGCCAGCCATTACGCAGCGCCAGTCTCCACGCGTCGCACTTTTCACACAGAGCACCCTCGCTTCTCATGCCGACCGCTGGTGATAAACTCTCTCCCTGGTCTTTTACATTAGCAAACACTAAATTAAAGGCATTCGTCCACTTCTGACTGGAAACTTCATTTATTCGCCCACAGGAGAAATGAGCTGCTGAAGGACTTTTGGGACATCTTTGACCCGTTTTCTTGGGGTTAAATAAAGCTGCCATACAGTGAATCAATAATTACAGTGAATTCAGTAATGACATTTGAAGTTGTTAAACTTCATACCTGTTTTTCAGTGGTACTCCAGTAAAAGTACTTTTTATTTGGAAAGTAATGGTAGAGTAAAAGTATCTATTCTAAAGTACGAGTAAAAAGTAGCCTTTCTAAAAGTAATCCCAAGAAGTGAGTGAGGGTGCGTTCACACTGCGAGGCTTAGTGTTGTTATAAATGTTGTCAGTGCCAATGGCGTAGTGGAAAGTGCATCGACATATGCACTCCGGTGCTCACGGCGACCCGAGTTCGATTCCCGCCTCGAGGTCCTATGCTGACCCTTTCCCACTCTCTGCTCCCCACACTTTCCTGTCAATTCTCTCTACTGTCCTGTCCAATAAAGGTGAAAAACCCCAAACAAATAATTATATTAAAAAATAATAAATCAATAAAAATAAATGTGACCAATATCAGATTTTCAGTGTGAACAGATCATGGTCCTAAAATGCGCAAAAGTACAGTTACGGACAGCACAAAATGTCTACTTATGCACACAATGTGGATACTGTATGAATTAATCACGTTGTCTGATTATGCTTAGTATGATTATTCCCCTTTTCACAGACAACCGTGGTGTATTTCCTGAACTGTAAAGGGTTGTTCTGCTACTACTAATGTGTATTTCACCATTTGAAATCTAAAATAAGTCACTTGTGATTGAAAACATCATTTGGGATTTATGACAACCGCGGTGGTCGTCTTTCTGACCACCGGTATAGTGAACTCATCAAGGGTTAATGAGCAGCCGCAGACTGAACTGTGAAGGTGGAGTTAGTTTATCTCTGTTTGCTGAGTTATTTCATTTTACTTTGTTATAAACAACAGGCACGTGCAGAAGGGGGTTTGGGTGCTTGAGCACCTGCCCTTTTTTTCTTTCGAAGAGAAAGTTCATCCTAAAAATGAAAGTGCCTCTCTTTTGCGCACCAAACCGTTTCGCGATCAACCCCAGATTGGTTAACAATCACCAGTTTTGCCTTCAACATTTTTTTTTTCAAAATGAACAACCAACTTTCTGTGGTAAAGTAATTGCCCTGTGTGCCATTCTACTATGCTGCTGAGGAGTAGATGATGTTTGCAGCACAGAATGATGACGCATGTCGCTCAAAGATTATGTAAAAGTCACATGAAATCCTACATAACCGTTCACACTGCGGTCAGATTGCAAAACATCAGATCTGTCTGATTTAATACTACGAAAAGTGAATACTATGAAAATACTATGAAAGTGGCACAAATCTGAACTGAAAAGATTAGATTCCATGCGGTTTGGGCTGGTTTTTGTGCCTGAGTTTTACGCTGTGGAAATTACTCCTTTTTATACCGTGCGAATTAAACATGTAGCTATACATTTCATCATAAGGGTATTTCTAAGTGTAAGTCAATTATTTGTCAATTTAAAATGTGAGATTAATCTAAAGTGAGACTCGTTACATTAATATATGCACCATATTTCCACGATTTTTCTATCCACGATTTGATTGGACGGGAAGCACGGGACTGATAATTCTACTCAGCCAATCACTGTAGACAAGACAAACTAAAGCTTTAAAATAGTGGTCATCAGGGAACTATCCCAAACAAAACCACTGATGACACACTGATATACACTGATTAACCCCTTAACTGTCGCCTCCACTTTTTAAACATAGACATGAACAGGACAGGTTCACCTTAAATGATTTCCATTCTTCAAAAGATCAGTGAGTGATGAAGCTTAAAACCATGAAAATCATCATTCTTTCTGTTTTGTTGCACAGATTTAAACTTGGTCTCATCTTAAAGATTATATATGTCAGATTGTAGCCAAAGTGAGGGGAAAAAGTTAAATAAAACAAAAGTTATGCACTTATTATGTTTATGAAAACAATAACTTATGATATTACATAAAATACGTATCTTACAAAAACAATTTGGGCATAAAATTCAAGCAAAATATCTTGAGAAATTATGTTCTAAATTGAAAGTTGATATCTCAAAAGAAAAGAGCTTTCAGGTTTTTTTTCTTGTTTGGCTGCAGTACCAAACATAACCACCAGATTGCATACAGTTTCTATTGGCGACCATACAAGAGCGCCCCCTGTGTTTTGAGGAATATGAACCGTTTTTATTTATCTATTTATCCTGCGTGTTGTCTACAGTACCATGTGATCTTTTTTGGATTCATAGTTTTATTTATTTATTTATTTATTTAATGTTAATTAATTATTATTATTATGCAAAGTGGTACGCCAATGACATGAAATCAAATACAAATGCAAAACCAAGAAAAACAAAAAACATAAACAGTCAGGTGAAATAATTGTAAAGTAGATATAAAATTCTAAAGGCAGGACAGTTCATGTTTTAAAGCTGCTTTGATGTAATTTGGATAGTTTGAAGCACTATAGAAATAAAAAAGGACTTGACTGTACTGCTAAATCAGAGGTTTGCATCCAGATCGCATGATTATATAGTGAAGTGAGAGCGCTTTCTCTTAGAGTTTGTGCCAAATGAACTTCTTTCAGCTGCTACAATAACAGCTGCTCCATTCCTACATTAAATGGAGTTTTATTCTTTGTGTGTTTTACGGTTAGTGTTCGATCGATACTGAGATTTTGGCTCGAGTATCAGCACAACCTTCAGTATCTCGATATCAATACTGAATCAATATCTCAGGCAACAAGTAAAGAGCTTCAGGCAACAGATGAACATGGGGGGAAAAATCTCAATTTAGTCTCCTTTCACACTCATCATTAGTCTGATGTTTTCTATATAAGATAACTACAGAACTATATAAGATAAATACACAACAGTTTTGTATGAATTAATTAAATTAATTAAGTAATCCATCAATAGTATACAGTAGTCAACATTTGAAGTGGATCAAAATTGTCCTAAGACTAGAATGGGTGTTGTACAATAGTTTTAGGGCAACTTTTATGAAAGCTTTTGATCTACTTCAGATGTTAACTACTGTAGTTATGCAATCTATATATAAGGAACTGAAAATTATTTATATTTAATTAAATATCCTTTTGTTTAGGCTTATTGATTAAATATGTAAAAAAAAAAAGTAAAAATATTTTACATGAAAATGTGCCTTTTATAATGTCCAATATTAATGTAAATATTACTTATGTTGTTTTGGATGGCATATGATTTTTTTATTTTGTGATGTTGATCTATTTTTTTATACTTTATTCAGTTTTGTCTTTAGAAATATTTATAGATTATATAATATTATGTAATGACATTATATAAAAAGGGCTATTCAATTGGCAGCCCGCGGGCCAAACTCGGCACCCGAGGCAATATGTTCCTTCCCCCCTAATAGTGTGCCCAAGATGTTAAACGTAAATTTAGTTCAATCGAAAAACGGTTACTATAGTTATGACGTGACGTACGTCTGTTCAGTACAGCACGAGCTGCAGTTTAAGGCTGCGCAGAGCGTGAGTCACGTGACATAAGTGAGTGGCGCAAGCAGCCTTCAGGTGGTGAGACCAAAGACTGTAAAAAGGGTGAGACTTGATAACTGACAGCAACTTCCCTACTTTGCGCACATCAGGCCATCAAATCACAGCAGTGATAACGGGTTTCCTAGACTGAAAACCAACTTTGCCGATACGTTTTACAATCCCTGATGAAGTGAGGAAATTTGTTAAGGACTCCTTCTATGTAAATGTTGAGGGAGAGTTTGCATTAAAAGCAAAGCTGGTTGTGTCATTAGATGAGGCGTCTTTACAACTCGAACTCATTGACATTCAGTCATCGGATGACCTGCGACGGTCATCACGGGTGGCAGGTTGTAAGATGTTTTGGACGCGTGAAGTCAGCCAGGAAAAATTCCTTACTTCAATCGGTCTTGCCATTTATGTCCTCACAATGTTTGGCTCTTACACGTGCGAGTCCTCATTCTCACACATTAATACGAGTAATCGCGCATCTCTCACATTCCAGCACCTCCACCACTGTATGTGAATTGCGCTGACATCATATGCACCTATTTACTTTGCATTTGCGTAATCTAAAAAAGGTAATTTCTCTCTTTAGGAGGCAGTCGAAATGTTTGCCAATTGTTAAGATGGTTGTTGTAGTTTAATACAACAGTTTGACATACATTTGAATATGTTTGTATAATTAAAAAAAAGCCTATTGTACAATGCACTGATGTTAGGAGCAAAAATACAACATATGGGCTCTTATATTGCTGTTGTGTCGTCACTCATATTGCAAGTCATATCTCTCCGGCCCCTCATTTAGGATGCTTTTTATGAACTGCCCACCATGACAAACTAATTGAATAGCCCTGATATATGACATTATATAATGTATAAATATTTTTTGAAAGACAAAACTGAATACAATTATAAAATATATTTTAAAAATCAGTAAATAAATAAAAAAATATATATATAACTTAAATATTTGTATAAATTCAATGGTTTCTATGTTGTATTTTCTATATTATTATTATTTTTTAAAGCACATATATATTTTTTCAATATATGCATAACATTGCTAAGACCTCTGTTTTGATATTTTAAAAGATATTTATTTCTTATATTTCTGTACTGAGTACTGATTACAGTATTCAGATATTAATAACGTTCTTATAACCCTATTCATGGTATAAACCATGGTAATGCACCATAACTTACTGTCCAACAGCTTTAAATCCATCATATTTCTGAAGATATCTGTCATAAACGCTGTCGAGTAGATGAATAGTTCATCATTTGCAATCTGCCGATGCTTCCATATACAGACGTGAATCTTTAGTTATCTCCATGAACTCCATAAAGCGCCTTCAGAATATTATCCAGCTCCAATCAACCAATCAGAGCTTTAGAAACTGAAACATGCACCACGCCTCAGATTAAACAGACAATTAAAAAAATATATAAAATCCACCGCCGAAGAATAAGGTGGAGAAAAATATCATGTAACGTTTAATTGGAACAGCTCCCCAGTGATCCGGAGACTGAATTTATTTTTCTCAGCACTGAGGGAAAGGAGCATATTTCATGGATTATGGCTTATGAAGACTGAAAATGGGATTAACAGGGTTGAAGGAATGGAAAAAAGGAGAGAAAAAATGGAGCGACTGAGCAACCGACTGCTCAGGAAATTATATATGTAAGCAACAATTCCTTCTTTTTTCCTCCTGCCGAGCTGCAGTGAAAGATTGGATTTCTTGTGCATTTTGTGTACGTACGTGTGTGTGTGCGTGTGTGTACAGTGGAAGTCAAAATGATTAGCCCTCCTATGAATTTAGTTTTCTTTTTTTAATATTTCCTAAATTATCTTTAACAGAGCAAAGCATTTTTCACAGTATTTCCTATAATATTTTTCTTCTGGAGAAAGTCTTATTGGTTTCATTTCAGCTATAATAAAAGCAGTTATTAATTTTTTTAAAAAACATTTAAGGTAAATATTATTAGCCCCCTTAAGCAGTATTTTTTTCCCGATTGTCTACATGATGATTTGCCTAATTTAATAACTTGCCTAGTTAACTTAATTAACCTAGTTAAGCCTTTAAATGTCACTTTAAGCTGAATACTAATATCTTGAAAAATATCTAGTAAAATATGATGTGCTGTCATCATGGCAAAGATAAAAGAAATCAGTTATAAGAAATTAGTTATTAAAACTATTATGTTTAGAAATTTGTTTAAAAAAATTACTTTCCATTAAACAGAAATTGGGAAAAACAATATAAAGGGGGGCTAATAATTCAGGAGGGTTAATAATTCTGATTTCAAATGTGTATATGTGTGTGTGTGTGTGTGTGTGTGTGTGTGTGTGTGTGTGTGTTTGTGTGCTTTTGTGAAAGTGCGGCATGAATTTCTCTTCCTCTCCCGCGCCGGCTTTTTATGTTTCATCGGAGAAAAGTGCTTAGCTGTGTGATAAGCGGGATATGCACAATAAGGTTAATGGAGAGACTGTCAACAGGCGGTGCGCTGCCAGGCCTCTCCTAATGGGGTGCTAATCAGTGCAAGGGAAAAGCCCTACTGGGGAAACAAGCAGCTGCTTGGGCGACTGGATACAGTTACCGTCACGTACATGCAGAAAAACACGCCGTTATGATGTCACGCAGGAATCCAAGTTTGCTTGAAAGCCCAACGTGCTAATCCATTGTTTAAAACACTGTAAACGAAAACAAAGAGTCTTTTTATTTGATGTGATTTTTGTTTTTGCAGTGCATGGATACGGACTTCTGTTTGTTAAAGCCATACTCCACCAGAGACCTTGCAAATTCATTCATTAATTCATTCAATTTTTATCGGCTTAGTCTTTTTATTAATCTGGGGTCGCCACAGCGGAATGAACCGCCAACTTATCCAGCATATGTTTTACACAGCGGATGCCCTTCCAGCTGCAACCCATTACTGGGAAACATCCATACACATTAATTCACACTCATACACTACAGCCAATTTATTTTATTCAATTCACCTATAGCACATGTCTTTGGACTGTGGGGGAAACCGGAGCATCCGGACTCCCTTAATATATCTTTTTAGGGTGGACTTGAATAAAGTATCAGACCCTTTATTTACCTAAAGAGTAGGTCTGATTTCTTATGTGTCTAGAAAATGTATTCTGTTAAACTGGAAAAATGAACACCCTCCAACATTTGAATAATTTGAAAATATTATAAATGACACACTGCATTTTGAATATTTAACATATAGTTTAAAAAACAAAACACATATTTTTAGAAACCTGGAATCTTTTTTGGACCCTTTATGAATCCTTTGTCCTGTGCCTACTGCCTATTTAATACCCATTACCCAATCACAGTGACCACTCATATGTTGTTATTTGATTTCTGTTTTACTGTATTTAATGTATATATTTTTATATTTGTATACTCTGATGCTATTCAATGCTGAACATTCCCTTTGTTAAGTGTGCTGATTGTTATATTGTAAAACGATAAATAAATCATTTTTTCAAAATTAAAATCTATGGTAAAAAGATGGCAGCTGTGGTTGACAATATTTTACCATTAAAATCTGGTACAACTTTTATTTTTTTATTAATTCATTTATTTTTCATTTTTATTATGTTCATTTGTTTTTGTCTAAAGTTTTTGAATAAATATTATTTTATTACAAAGAAACGGCAAGTAACATTGAAATATAATGTTATTATATTATATATATATTATAATGTTTTATATATATATATATATATATATATATATATTTTTTTTTTTTTTTTTTACATTACTTTTGTAAAACATGTATGTAAAACATAATTTAATGATATCAACGTTCAAATTTAGTTTTTACATACAGTATCATTTTTACCGCAGTAAGAGGGCCTATTTTATTTTAATTCATTTCCTTTCGGTCTGAAATGCTTACAGTGTGACCACATCTCATTTCGCTTTAGCTACAGCAGAATGCAAAGACACGTATGTTCTGCAAGTAATGAACTGTATTAATCATAATAACCTGAATAAACAATTCTTCTGTGTGTAATATAGTTCATTAGCCTAACCGTAGGCTGTTTACAGATGCCGCCATAGCAACATGGCACATTAATATAGAATTCAATTGATGTGGCTCGTACCAATATAAGAATTAGTCAGAACTACACGTTATATATGCCGCGCTCCCGGTGTGATGAGTTACGTTCTGGTAAACACTGACATTACCTCCCCGCTCTTTAGTTAACAAGCTCTTAAGCTTATCTGTAACCTTTAAACCACGTTCAGCAAACACTCCATCGCTGGCTTGTTTAATTCATAATTAAGTAGTGATTGGAGCTTGTTAATGAGAACAAGCAAACTGACATTAAGAGGGAAGGGGCTGGAGATGTCTTCAGGGTGCAGTTTGAGCACAATAGACACAGGCTGTCTGTTAAGAGAAAAGATGGAGGAGGTTTCTAATTGACCATCAGTCATAGTGGAAAACAAGCAAACCAAACTATTAGTTTGTTTAAAGAGGTATATTTGTAAAACTAATAATGGACTGATGGGTGGAGAGATGAATGGACAAATAGATGGATAAAATAAAACTTAAATGGATAGTTTGGATGGATGGATGGATGGATGGCTGAAGCAACATCAGGAAAAGCTGGAATTAAGGATAGATGGATGGCTGGGAGAATGTCAGACACCCAGAAAGAATGGCAGATAGATGGATGGATGGAAGGATAGATATATAGACAAGAGAGCAAGGATGGATGGATGGCTGAAGCGACATCAGAAAAAGCTGGAATTAAGGATAGCTGGATAGATGGATGGATGGATGGATGGATGATTGGATGGATGGGGGAATGACAGACACCCAGAAAGACAGACAGATAGATGGAGGGATGGATGAATGGATGGATAAATAGACAGGAGAACAATGATGGATGGATGGATGGATAGAATGGGAAAACAACAGACATCCAGATAGATAGATGGATGGATGCATGCATGCATGAATGAATGGACGGATGGATCGATGATAGGATGGGAGAATGAAAGACAGACAGATAGATGAAGGGATGGATAGAAGGATGGATAAATAGACAGGAGAAAAATGATGGCTGGATGGATGAATGGATGGATAGAATGGGAGAACAACAGACATCCAGATAGATAGATGGATGGATGGATGGATGCATGAATGAATAAACGGATGAATGGATACATGGGAGAATGGCACACACCCAGAAAGAAAGACAGACAGATAGATGGATGGAAGGATAAATAAATAGACAGGAGAGCAATGATGGATGAATGGATGGATGGATAGGATGGGAGAATAACAGACACCCTGATAGATGGATGGATGCATGAACTAATGAATGGATTATAGGAGAATGACAGACACCCAGAAAGACTGATGGATGGATGGACGGATGGATGGAAGTATAGATAAATAGACAGGAGAGCAATAATGGATGGATGAATGGATGGATGGATAGGATGAGAGAAAACAGACATCCAGATAGATGGATGGATGGGTGCATGAATGAATAAACAAATGAATGGATGGGTTGATGGATGGATAGAATGGATGGGAGAATAACAGACATCCAGATAGACAGACATTTAGATAGATAGACAGACAGATGCTTATGTTGCCTGAAATCCGCAGCTCTGCCAGTGAAGCAGCAGATAGTGAAGCACAGGCTGCTGATCTGCCAGAAACGCAGTGAATGTGAGTGAATGTGCTGCACTGACCCGCTGCTCACTGGAGTGGATTACACAACAGTTGAATCTCATCTCGCTGAAAGTTTGAAAGTGCCTCGGCAAGAGGCTGATTCAAGGTGATGAAAATGAGCAGGACAAATTACAAGCCATGCAGTAGCGCTAACAGACTGCAGTCATAGATATTTAGCACAGGTGATTCCTCTAATGGACCATAATGGGCTTTTCATCAAGTTTTTGCCATTCAGAATAGGGCCGCAGCTGCTCCATCATGTGCCTGCACTCTGAAGTTTTAGCACATGACATCATTAGTGCGATCCCAAAACACCATTTGCCAAATATTTCTTAAAGCTCTCCTGATAATTCCTCTGACCACAATTAATAGTCACGCTAGCAACTCAAGCACAGCAGAATGATCCAAACACAAATAAGAGAAAAACATCCGTCCACCAGTCTGTCTGTATACATGTTTGTCTTTTTATGTTTTTATCCATCTGTCCATCCGTTAATCCATCCATCTTAATCCATTTATATCCATCTGTATATCTGTCCATCCTGAACTTTTTTCTTTCTTTCTTTCATTCTGTCTGTCTGTCTATTTGTCTGTATATTTCTATCTTTCCATCTATCCATCCGTCATCCATCCAAATCCATCTTTCTTTCTGTCTGTCTGTTTGTCTGTTTGTCTGTCTGTCTGTCTGTATGTCTGTCTGTCTTTCAGTCTTTCTATCCATCCATTCATACATTCTATCTATCATCCGTTCCTCCCATCCATCTATACATTAATCCATCCATCCATCCATCCATCCATCCATCCATCCATCCATCTGTTTGTCAGTCTATTTCTATCTATTCATCCATCCATCCTAATCCATTTATATCCATCTGTATATCTGTCCATCCTGCTCTTTCTTTCTTTCTTTCTTTATTTCTTTCTTTCTTTCTTTCTTTCTTTATTTATTTCTTTCTTTCTGTCTGTCTGTCTGTCTGTCTGTCTGTCTGTCTATTTGTCCATCCATCCATCCATCTATCTATCCATTCATCCAAATTCATCTTTCTTTCTTTCTTTCTTTCTTTCTGTCTTTCTGTCTTTCTTTCTGTCTTTCTTTCTTTCTGTCTTTCTTTCTCCATGTCTGTCTGTCTATTTCTATCTATCCATCCATGCATCCTTCTATCCATCTATTCATCCGTCATCCATCCAAATCCATCTTTCTTTCTGTCTGTCTGTTTGTCTGTCTGTTCATCCATCTATTCATCCATCCATCCATCCATCGTCTGTCTGTCTGTGGTATAAATATTCTATAATCTGTCATTCCATCTGTCTGTCTGTCCGTCTGTGTGTCTGTCTTTACATACAGTATGTATTGTTCTGTTTGTCTATTGTTTGTTTATTGTATCATTGTTCCGTGTTTTTGTGTTTAGACAACATTCAAAGGATTTGGCAAGCTTTTGTTTTTCTAGTTAACTTTCTTAGAGATTTCAATTAACTTTAATTCAGATACTTTGCATTCAAATGACAATTCTCTATCATTTCTTTTCCACCCCAATTGAGATTCAGTACACATTTAGTCATTGGGTTGTAAATTGGTTGCTCAATCAAAGCAGAAATAATACTTAAATTCAAAACCAAAGTAGTATTGCATGATCAAAGCATCCTTAGCTGAATCTGGATGTGTGTATCATCACAAAATGTTCTCTAGTTAATGAAGAACTTACTTCTCGACTGTTCCAAGTGTGTTCTATAAGTGTCCAAGTGTGTAGTATGAACACAATCCAAACAAATGTCTGGAAAGCGTCCATTTGATGCATACTTCAAAATCTTGGCAGACACAGCTGGTAATCTGGCTATTTTTCACTTATTGATTCATATATACCACACATTTAGACGCAGATTGTTTGACGTACTGCTTTTGGCTATATACTTGAAAAGCAGGGAGTGTCTGCAAAACATTTTATACTCTTCTGAGCTTCATATAACACATTTTTTTAGCAAAGAAATATGACTGAAACCATTTTCCGCTGAAATTGGGGTATAGTATTTGCAAGTATCACATTAAATAAGTAAAATATTTGATTGTGAAGCATATTCCCATAATATTAATTTTTTTGCATTGGTTAATATCATTTAAAGGTGAATATGTATATAAGAATTTTGCAAAATAACTATGCAAGACTTTAGGACTAAAGTTTTTAGTTTTGAGGAATAAACGCTAACACAATACATTTATTATTATTATTATTATTATTATTATTATTATTATTGTTATTAAAAAACTATGCATTAAGAAAATATGCAATTTTCTCAAGTAAATTACCATTTAAAAAAATAATTTTAAATAGATAATAATATTTATTATACATTTTAGATTATTTAAAAAAACAAAAACATACTTTTTATCCAATCTTATCCATGCGTGTGTCTATATACTTGATAAGAGGGGAGGGTCATACACTTTCATATCACACATTTATGACTGAAACCATTATATTTGCGTGTGTCTATATACTTGATAAGAGGGGAGGGTCATACACTTTCATACACTTTCATATCACACATTTTAGCAGAGAATTATGACTGAAACCATTTTCCTCCGAATTTGTGGCAAGTATCACATTGAATAAATGTGAAATTACAAGTCTTTTTTTTTTTGTGAAGCATATTCCTATACTTTTTTTAACATTGGTTTATATATATATATATATATATATATATGTATATGTATATATGTATATATTAAACTGCCTATATGTCAGTACTCATGTCAGTTTTCATATCACCGAAGTACTGAAAGTCTGAAGTACAGTGTCACTTGAATGCAGTGCACTTCGTTGATGCCAGCAAATCACGCACCCAAACAGTGAGCGAGGTACCTGTAACGTTATGCTCAGCAGACTACTTTGGAGAGTTTATTTACATTTTCAGATGATTAACAATATAGTGTGTTTTAGCAACTTGCTAGGTGGAGAGGAATAAGTAAAAGCTGAGTTGATAAATGCAGTTGCCTGCCATTGTTTTTTATTTTTATGTTATTTATTTGTTATTTATTCTTTATGAGCTGAGATTATCCAAAGGAAATTCAATACAAACGTACTTCGCAGATTAAAGTCCCCTGCACAGTAAAACTTTGTTGTTTACAGACATTTGGCTCCACTCTTAACAGTGACAGCTGCTACAGAATGGACTGTTTATGATGTCCTACAATATGAAAGGTTTTTGTATTTACCTGTTACAAAATACGTTTCTGAATGCTAACTTGATATGTTGCTTGCAACTGTCCTGCCGTAATGTTATGATCAAGCCTCTGAAATCTAAGCATAACTTAATTTCTATTACAAATTAGGTAAAGTTTTTATGTCCTGGCAGTGGCAAATATCAATTTGATTACACTATTTAAGTTGAGATTTAAATTATTTTAACTGCTAGAATGTTATGTGAATGTTTTTTTGTTCATACACTTACTCAGTACTAAAAATTTAAGTGCTTAATGCACTTTTTTTAAAAACATTATTGTTTTTTGTGCATAACATTGCGATTAATCACGATTTAAACATTTAACCAGCACTAATATATATATATATATATATATTTTTTAAAAAAACTATACAAGACCTAAACTCAAATTTCTTGTTTTGAGGGGGGAAAAGTGCAATTTTCTCAAGTAAATGACTATTTGTAATGATTTTTAGTACTTTTTAATATGTTTTATACATTTGATATGATTTTTTGAAAATACATACCTTTTATCCATCTTTTGTCTATATTCTTGAAAAGCGGGGAGTATCTGCATAACATTTCATACACTTCTGAGCTTCACATCACATCATTTTAGCTGAGAATCATGACTGAAACCATTTTCGGTGACTGAGATTTTCGTGGTTTCTCATTAAAAACACCCCGCCTCGAGTTTCGCCTTATCATAGCATTCTGAAGCATGTGGATGGTGCATTTGTTTACAGGCCGGTCGTCTGGAGTAATTCATCATTAGTTCACTGTTGTCATCTTCCGCAGAACTAAAGGTGATTCATCGTGCTCATTTTGCAGCATGAAGGCATGCCATCTTTTCCAGTCGCCACCTGTGCGCCCTGTTGTGCCTCCCCAGGGAGTAAATTCTTCTTTACAAACACCCAATATGAAAACCAGATTTATTGTGGCGCTGATATGCAAACCTGTGCAGATTGATGGAGGTCCGGGTTAAAGAGTTGCATCATTGTTAAGCGTGCTGCTTTTTTGGCGCGGGCAGACGGCAAGCTGGGCGTCGAGCCACTCTGATTTATAGCTCCTTTGCCTGCAAATTGCTTTTACTGCCACCCTGATTATTGTTCGGTGTTAAATAGATTACAGATCGGCCCGAATATCCAAGGATGCACAACTGGGGTGGAAAAGAAATGTTTTGCTACCAACACCTTTTTGTGTGCTCGTCGATAATTGACAATCATCAATCCGTTTTGACATACAGTTGAAGTCAGAATTATTAGCCCTGCTGAATTATTAGCCTCCCATATAATGATATATTATAATATATAAATATATTTTTATATTTTTTATATATTTCTGTTTAAGTTAATAGACAAGTTAGGCTAATTAGGCACAAGTTGTATAATAGTGGTTTGTTCTGTAGACAAAAATAAAATTACAAACAAATTAAAAACTGCTTTTATTCTAGCTTTTATTCTAAACATATAAGACTTTCTCCAGATGAAATAATATTATAGGAAATACTGTGAAAAATTCCTTGCTCTGTTAAAAAGCATTTTAACTGTATGTCGATATTCAATATATCGTGATGATGAATGTACAATATTGATATTATAAGCACTCCAAAATGCAATGGTTTAATTGAAACCTTTTGAGCGTTTTTTAGAATATTCACATTGTGTTTGTAGCAGTGTATTCAACATCAGCAAACACTTGCGCACTTAACTGTTTATCTTAATAGTTCAAGCATGAACATTTTCGCATGTTAATCTGGACATGCTGAAATATTGATTAATAATTCTTTGCCTGTTTATAGAGCTATTGTACGTTAACATTGTGCAGTAACTCTCCAATAGTTAACATTAGTTAATTTAACTAACATATGATAAAAACTACAAAAACGTTTATTAATCGTAGGTGATGTAAGTTTCTAAGTTAATGTCTAGGTTTGTTCCGATACTAGTATCGGAAATACTCGCAGATATATCGGTGAGTTTTTGAAACCATAATCCGATACGATACTGTCTTACCAATACCATCGATACCCATGTCAGATAATGAAAATACTCATGCATTTGTTCATATTATGAAACGCAGTGTAAATTAATTTTGTCAATTTATATAGGGCTAGTAGTATACATAATTGTATTTACTTGAAACACACCCTGGTACTCAGTATCGGCCGATACCGTAAGCTCAGGTATCGGTATCGGGAATAGAAAAAGTGTATCGGAACATCCATAATGTCTAATAACGTGTTCAAATTATAGTTGTAATATGAGTATACATTGTAAGTGTTTTGCTAAATGCAGTTAATAACTAATAATATCCAGTTGTATTTTTTCACTAATATTTTAACAAAGTAACACATTTTGGTACTGTTTATTAAAACTGATGAACATTTACTAATGACTTCATATTGTAAAATTTTTCCTATTTCACTTTTATTTAAAACATTTGTTTGCTCTCAACATATATACAGTAATACACTACATATTTTGGTAATTTACCTGTTAAAGTAATTTTTTTACCTGTTTGCAGCTAACTCCAATACTGTTATAATGCATAATTCCATCATAAAAGCTTCAGCAATTAATAGCAACAAGAAAATGTGATATCATCAGAAGCCTAGTTTGTATACATACAAACCTTGCTTCTTTGAATAGACCTGCTAATATATCTCAGGATATGAGAGTAGTTTTTCCATCAGTGCGATCAGAAGTCACGTCGATATGAGCGTCTTTGATAAATGCGGCAATCGGTTATGGGTAGAGTAGACCGTAATGACTCTTCTAGCACAACTTGACATGCAGGACTAAGGAAGATATTCATTTACCGCTTCATCAGCGTGATCCGCGCTTCGTAAAACTGGAGACGGACGCAAGTGCTGTGTAATAGGGTTTTTAGCCTCAGATTGCTGGATTTTAGGTTATTCCCTTTGTGATGGCCTTGATTTTCTTTCTTAGCATCTCGGCTGTGACTGAATGCTACATTTGTAGGGAAAGCTTCTGTTGAAATAACATTATTTAATGTACTTAAGCTTAATACATTGGAATCGTTGTCATCTTTTCATTTGCCATAATGACAGTACATCATATTTTACTACATATTTTTTTAAGATACTAGTATTCAGCTTAGCACGTTCGCCTCACAGCAAGAAGGTCGCTGCTTCGAGCCTCGGCTGGGTCAGTTGGCATTTCTGTGTGGAGTTTGCATGTTCTCTCCGTGTTGGCGTGGGTTTCCTCCGGGTGCTCCGGTTTCCCCCACAAGTCCAAAGACATGCGGTACAGGTGAATTGGGTAGGCTAAATTGTCCATAGTGTATGTGTGTGAATGGGTGTGTGTGGATGTTTCCCAGTGATGGGTTGCAGCTGGAAGGGCATCCGCTGTGTAAAACATATGCTGGATAAGTTGGTGGTTCATTCCGCTGTGGCGACCCCAGATTAATAAGGGACTAAGCCGAAATGAAAATGAATGAATGAATAGTATTCAGCTTAAAGTGCAATTTACAGGGTTAACTACAACAGGTTAATTAGGCATTGTATAGCAGTGGTTTGTTCTGTAGACAATCTAAAAAAATATTGCTTAATAATGACCTTAAAATGGTTTAAAAACTGTGAAAAATTCCTTCCTCTGTTAAACATCATGCAGGAAATAATTGAAAGAGAAATCACAGGAGAGCTAATAATTTTGACTTTTACTGTAAGTCATAGGTGTACACCTTTTGAAATTGAGATTTATGCGTCATCTGAAAGTGGAATAAATAGGTTTCAAATAATTTATAGTTTTGTTATGATTGGGCTATTTTTGATTGAGAAACTGTACAACTATTTGAATATCTGAAATCTGAGTTAAAAATATTATAATATTGAGAAATATTATAATATTGAGAAAATCTCCTTTAAAGCTGTTCAAATGAGGTGTTCTGCAATGCACGTTGCTAATCAAAAATCGAGTTTTCATATATTTAGTGTTGGATATCGACTAAATATTTTCATGGACTTCATATACGAATGCTCTTTTATGCTTACGGCTTAAAAGAAAAAAAATCTATAATTTTGACGCTATTACCAAAAATATACTTGTACAATATAAGACTGGTTTTGTGTTCCAGGGTCACATTTGTGGTTTGTTCTGAGCCTTAATTTTAATGTCTTGTCTTTTTTGTGTGTGTCATTTTTAGGGCTGCCCGCAGATTTTACCCAGCAGTGACATCCTGGTACCGGCGGGGATAGTTCGGCCAATTACATTGCGAGCCCGAAACTTGCCTCAGCCTCAGTCCGGACAGAAGAACTATGAGTGCGTCTTTAACATCCAGGGCAAAGTGCAGCGTATTCCTGCGGTCCGCTTCAACAGCTCCTGCATCCAGTGTCAGAACACTTCGGTAAGAGCACTTCACTTCATTTCTAAGTGTGTGTGCAGGTTTGCTTTGAATAAAGTGAACTGTAGTGCGATTGCTCTGTTATAAAGGTCCCATGAAGTTTTTTAGACGTTAGTATCAGTGTGTTCGATTTAAGAATATCTATAAGATAGTGTGCTCCAAAACGGTAAACAAAATGATGATGATCATCTTTTGATCAATCAAATTCTCTTTAGTATCTAGCATGTCCCGCCCCCTTCAAGACTCTTTTCATTGGCTTTTCATTTGATGCGCTTGATATCAACTACTTTCATTGGCAGAGCTGTGATAAAAAACGAAATGCAATTGGCTGTTTTTTTTAAAGAGGAGGAGCTACTATATGTCCCGCACCATCTTTATGTTTCAGTTGAGATTACGTCAAACATCAATTAAAAAATTTACATTTAAAAGCACTTCATGGCACCTTTAACAACATGCAACGCAAGATTCCAGCGAAAAGCCATCCGCAACGACATGACAGAAACATTTAAATACCACAGCCATTCAGAAGCGAAAGCTCTTCAACATTCTTAAAACTACACGCTGAGTTGCAGTTCTGATGTTCATATATAAACTAAATGTTTGCTAGTTGTTTTATTTTCAAGATTGGCTATAAATGTCATGTAACCGTTTAATTCAGCTCGCATTAGAAACGATTGTGAGAAACACAATTTGAAGAGACAACACTAAATGAAGCCCATAATCAGTACCTGAGGTGATTATTCTCATAGTAGTTTATGCTGTTGTTCAGCCACAATAGTGCAGAAATAGAAACTGTTTATAATATATAACAAATTTCACTCATTGCTTTTGTGGATGGTTGCTCCTTTTAACATGGACAATATGTCATTTATAGTGTGTCACAGTGCCTTGTTGTGTGTGTAGTTAGGATACAGGGTTTTATTTTGGAGTGGTATTGTTTGGAATCAGTTTTTTTGACTGTGAACACAACCTTAGATACTATTAAACCAGTTGTAGTTCTATTACGTAAATTACAGCTTTAATTTAAAGAAATCCACTGACAAACACAATTATATCATATATACTACAATATATCAACATTAATAATGTCAGCATTTTTCAACTGATTTTTAGAGGATCATATGACACAAGACACAAGAAGACATGCTGTAATGATGCTAAAATTCAGCTTTGGATCACAGGAATAAATGGAAAAGAGGAAAATATGTTTTAATGTTATTTTCTATTTGTTGCTGTCTTTATTCTTTTTCTGTTCAAATAAAAGCCAACTTTATCAGCTTTCTAACTTACCACTAAATTTGAAAAGATAATACTACATTTGGGACAGTAGATTATGTTAGTATATTGCATTCAAAAGTTTGTAAGGTAAGGTAAGTTAAAACTTTATTGTCCCAGTTAGGGAAATTTGTCTGGGGCTCTTGCCCTCAGCTGCAGTCATCACATACAAACATGCAAAAAGCAGATGTGTATATAAAATAATAAGTTAAAAATAACAAAACCAAACAAACAAGACAGCAGCACGAGATAGCTCACAGGGGAGCGCCACCAGAAGTAATGCATTACTTCTTATATTTACTTAGTATATTGCAGTAAAAAGTTCATAACAAGAATTTCAACATGTCATTTCCAAATTATGCATAAAAACATTCGCTAGCTTATTCGATTGTTTTCATTTAAGTTTTGCCTGCCAGAGCTGACTATTTTGTTCTCTTTAATGTGGAATGGAAATATTACACTTGCACAAATGCACAACTCGCATGAGCATAACAGCTAGTTATTCCCAACATGCACCGTATTTGATGATCAATAAGCCGTGATTTTGCTCTGTATGCGCTTTGCATTCTCATGTGCAGCCTCTGAATGGAAAAACGTCCACGTGAAGATTTTGTTTGCATGAAAAATTGCAGCATACGGCCTCGGAATGACACGAGGGTGAGAAAATAATGGCAGAACTGTTATTTGCGAGTGAACTATTCCTTTTTTCGGCGTATTCTGAACGGCAACAATGTCATTTATTAATCAGCGTATTTTTCCAAGCGTAGCCTCACCCCAGATGGCATTTGAATAATTGTCATGCGAACAGATGCATTGTTTTCTCTCATTATTTCTGGCTATGTGACATTATTTTTCCATTTAAAAAATTAGCACGAGCTGCAAATCGTGGCTTGTAGGGCAGAGCGGCGGTGATGAATGTGTCTGAAGTCTGCTGGGAAAGCCAAGGTGACTTCTCGCTGAATCATAAAAAAAAAAACATCTGAATCTTTATCCGGGTAAATCGGCAATTTATAACGCTGGAACTGTTGTTTTTTCTCAATCCCGGTGAAAAATGGAGCATGTCACGACGGTGACATTGAGAATGTCTCTGTCTCTCTCTTTCTCCATCCACGGTCTTTCATTTACAGGCATTTGGCGTCTGTGACCCGTCTGGCTGTCACTGTAACCTCAGGGAATCTTGTAAGATAATTAGCCGGACGCTGGACGGGCCTCGTCATTTGGCACAACATTTTGACCTGCTGAAAAGGAATGCTGCAACCTTCATTTTGCCATACGGCGGTGGAGTGTGTGCCCATGTGTGCCCTTTGACCTCTTCACCCTGATTAGGTTAAAGGTCAATCCACTAGAATGAACCCCTGCGAATGTCCTGTTGCAATTTATTAATGAGGGTCCCGTCTGCAGCACACACACGTCGACTGCAGGATTGATTGCGTTGAATATTATCATGGTGGTTTGAGAATACTACAATGTGTTAAAATATAAAATAATATCTAAATATAAATACTAGAACCAAGTTAACGACGCGCTAATTCATCCTAGAATCATGCTAACGTGTTTATTTGTACTAGAAACATAACAACATGCGAATTTATATTAGAAACATCCTAGCAACATGTTAATTCATACTAGAAACATGCTAATTCATGCTAAAATCATTCTAGCAATAAGAACTAAAATCATGCTAACATGTTAATTTAAACTAGAAACATGCTAGCAATGTGGTAATTCATGCCAGAAACATGCTAAACATTTATATCCATCTGTATATCTGTCCATCCTTAAGTTTTTTTCTTTTTTTCTTTCTTTCATTCTGTCTGTCTGTCTATTTGTCTGTCTATTTCTATCTTTCCATCTATCCATCCGTCATCCATCCAAATCCATCTTTCTGTCTGTCTGTCTGTCTGTCTGTCTGTCTGTCTGTCTGTCTGTCTTTCAGTCTTTCTATCCATCCATCCATCCATCCATTCTATCTATCATCCATTCCATCCATCCATCTATACATTAATCCATCCATCTATCCATCTATCTATCTATCTATCTATTTGTCTGTCTGTCCATCTGTCTATCCTTTTTCAGACTATTTCAGACTACTTCCAACAGGGTTTCTGAAACCACTATGATGTTTATCTTCAAACTTTAATATTAAGTTTTAGCTAGATGCTAACCATTTAGCATTTTTATTTAGTTACATTTAGTGTAATTGACTAATTAAATTAAAAAGCAGTCAACTACCTAAAAAAACCTGCAACAAATTATCAACAATGTAACATGTAAAGTCAGTATGAAAACAGAAAAGAAATAACAACAAAAAATATATTTAAAAAACATTTCTGAGTGTATTGATGGCATAAAAATAACGCTGCTTTGTACCTGACATTTAATTAAAGTTTAGTTTAGAGAGAAAAATATGTGTACTAACAGATTGACCAAATTACTTTTCTTTTTAAAAGGTCCATCAAAAAGTATATGTGCAAAAGTGAGAAATGAATATGGACTGTAAAAATGTTTATAACAATATAACTTTTAAAATAAAAAAAATTATATATTAATTTAGTGTTTTTTTTTAAGATTTTTAGACTTTTTATTGCAAAAATAAAATACCCAATAAATAAGAAATAATAATATTAATAAATCCTATCAGCGTCTCTGATATAAAATGTTACAAAAAGAGTGTTACTAATTAAATTGAGAAGCAGACAGCCAAGTAAAAAAAACTTATTATTAACACTTTAACATAAAATGAATGTATAAAAAATTATTTTATTTTACAGACATTTATATAGAAATGTATAAATATTTATAGAAATTATTTTAAGTTAAACTTAAAATTAGCGTATTAGTAGCCTAACAAGTAGTAGAATAACAACCAATAAATAACTAAATTTTAAAAGTTAAACATTATTAACAACTATTGGAGATTCCCTAATTAAAAAACAAACTATGTATTAATTAATTGTAGTATTTTATAGTAGTACGTACATTTAAAATGAAGTAAAAGAACTGGGGTCAAAGGTCAAGCCACCAGCCTGAACTCTGCGACAGTACAATTGATGTCCCGTCGCAGTTCAATAATGCGGCTCACGTCTTCAGCGCACGCTTTCCCCGCAGGATTGATTGTCGTCCTTTCCAGGAATGACACATGCCGGCGTTTTCGCTCAGTTTGAAGGTCTCCTTGCAGGACCCCGGCACAACTGTTGTCCTTCCATCTGCTCGGACTCGTCTCCTCCTGTTCATCAGTGACCCCACAGCGCTATGCATTTAAATTGGAATTGAAATGTGGCGTCTTGTGCAGTCTAAACGCAGTCTCGGATACTGAAGACATTTAGATGCAAAGCGAGTCCTGTCAGTGATGAGGTGCTGCATGTTGACTGCATGGAGACCAACAGGTTTTTTATTTACTTATTTCAGATGAATGTTGACATGGGGATATATTTTATTTATAATGTGTTATGAAACTGGTACATTTGTAGCACCTGGGCCTGTGTTGTAAGTAAGAGTGAGGTGATCAGTTGATTTTATCTGCCTGTAAAGCACATGGACAGAGTGTTTTACGTGTAGGAGTTTTGTAGGGAAACAAGTGTTTGTTTGTTTATTTGTTTGATTGTTTGTTTTAGCTAGTTGCCAGGTCAAGATTTTTTTAAGATTCTTTTGATGTAATAAAAAAATTTACAAATGAAAATGAGGGGAAAAAAAGGATTAAATACAAATAAATATTTAAATAAATATTCAATTAAATTAAATATTAGGCAAGGCAAGTTTATTTATATAGCACATTTCATACACAATGGTAATTCAAAGTGCTTTACGTAAACAGGAATAAAAGAGAAGTATAAGAAAATAAAAATAATAAAAACAGATTAAAATTTGTTAAAACGGGTTATAAAAGAATGAAAAAGAAAAGAAAGACATAATAGTGCGATCTGTGGGACGTAGCACAGTGCTCATTCAGTAAAGGCACACCTAAACAGATGTGTTTTAAGTCTGGATTTAAATGTGCCTAATGTTGGAGCACATCTGATCATTTCTGGAAGCTGATTCCAGCAGCGGGGGGCGCAGTAGCTGAAGGCGGATTCACCCTGCTTTGACTGAATTCTTGGAATTTTTATCTGAGTGATCTGTTAGGTTTGTATTCAGTGAGCATATCTGTAATGTATTGAGGTCCTAGGCCATTTAGTTATTTATAGACTAGTAATAATACTTTAAAATCTATTCTGAATGTAACTGGGAGCCAGTGTAAAGACCCGAGGACAGGTGTGATGTCCTCTGATTTTCTGGTTCTGGTCAGAATCTTGGCAGCAGCGTTCTGGATGAGTTGCAATTGTCTGACTGTCTTTTTGGGAAGGCCAGTAAGGAGGCCATTACAATAATCCACCCTGCTGGTGATAAAAACTTGAACAAGTTGCTCTAAGTTCTCACTGGAAACAAAGCATCTAATATCTTGCAATGATATTAAATATTTAAAAAATTAAATATTTAAATAAAAATTATAACTTATAATGAATATGAAAACAGATTATAATGTAGAGGTTTTTAATTAAACAATACAATGTAATGATATATAATTTTAACTTATTTTAAATGTAGAGGTTTTAAATTAATGATAGATCTCCTTTGTATATGGGACTTTTCTCAAAACATTTCTTTGTTGTTTTTAAACATTTACAAAAAGAGTACATGTTTTTTATTGCACATTACGCCATAGTTACTTTAAAACAGTTCTTTACTCTTTAAACTTCGTAATATGTTTTTATAATGCTATTTTTTAACCTCAGAGTCACTGTTTTTGCCCAGAGCAGCTTTTTTATCCGAGATAATTAGCGTGCCCTGTATATGTTGTGCAATTAGTATTGAATACGTAATTATTTTGTGGGAAACTGAGCGTTTTTCAGTTGTGTTTGTCAGCTGTACATGCTCACGTTCTGCCATCTGTTCCATAAAACACTAATATGTTGTTTTTCACATAGATCAACAGTTTATATGCAGTTTGTCTAACTCTACCTTCACCACTTTAACAGTCGGTTGTCAGAGCTGAAATGAGAGCTGTTGCATTTTTCTTATATTGCTTTTATATATAAATTGAACAATCACGTCTCAATATTAGATTGAAAGATCAGATAAAGCCCATATGTGACCATGAAAAAAAACAGAAAACCAGTTCAACATGTAGAGCTGGCATCAGTCACTGGTAAAAGACAGCGCTCTTATTGGTTGTTTTAGCTTCAAAACAGAGCACAATAATAACACTGAGGTGATGAAACTTAGACTGAATCAGCTGCGTATTGTGCGAGAGTGTTGCTGTTGATATTAATATAATTTTAATATTTAATAATATTGTGATATTCAAGATTTGTGAAGTCATACAGCTCCGGATAACTCAAAACAGCAACCACAAGTTTCTCCTCCATCTTCAAAAGCCTCCGTTGTTGTCTTGACAACACAAACACTGCTGTCACCTTAACGAAAACCCCGCCTCTGCTTTAATTTGATTGGAGAATGAAAAAGACGCGAGTGACGTAACACAGAGTTGACTTTACTGCAAGGGCAAAAACGCGAGGCGCAACAGGCGGTTAAAACGCGAGGGGCGCATAAGCAACGCGCAAAACGCTCACGGCCATTAGTAAATCATTCGAAAAAGTCGCCTCTCAACGCAAAAAGTGCATTTGGTGTGATCGGACCCAAGGGTGCTTTCTCACCTGTAGATCAATTATTTTGTTTTCCGAAACAGGGATTAAAATTGTTACAATATTTATGTTTGTTTTGGCATGGTTCCCTTTCACACGGCAAACTTTCTAAACGGACCAAAATAGTTAAAACAAGTCACGTGCGAGTAAACTCTCCTCACATTGGTCAGAGTTTCAGGGTTTATTTTTCAGAGTCCCACGAATTCCGCTCAGCTATCATGTGCCGTTATTTTAATTTATGATGATAAGCAATAAGACATTATAAGCGAAAAGGTGCACTTTAATTTTGACACCCACAGACATAGTCACCAAATATAAATCAGAGACGTAAGACTTTCTCATACATAGCCTCATTTCAGTTGTCAAGTTGCCTATCTATTGAATCAATCAATCTATTAAAAAAAACGTTGGCTAGAATTATGCATTATAGGTATAAATTATAGAGAAAAGTAACAAATGAACTGAGACTGCAGTCAGATCATGAAGCAGATCAATGTTGATCTTTCTTTCGAGGTGTCAGCACAGGTATGAACAAAACAATAGGCCTAATAAAAAAATATTAGAAGATCAAAATACGGTAAAATGATCAGATGGTAATTTCGGTCGATTTTCTCGGTAGTATTTCAGCATGCTTTCATTTTCGTATTTGACATGAAACGCACATTTGCCCGTAGGAATGACATCCCAATCCACTCATAATTCTCTCTTCATATAGTTGTATATATGGATCTTTCATAACCACAATACACTGTGATATAGCCTAGTTCGTTGGATCATTTTGCTTTCTCACTACAATCGATCCGCTCCAGAGTTTGTTTCGATTGACCCGAGACCGCCTCATTCAGGTGATCTCGGACCGATTGTTTTGGCGTGGATCAGAACGCGATAGCGAGTCTCATACATGCCAAACGAACCACGCTATCTGGGCAAACAAGACAGTTTCCGAAACAAACGTCTAGGTGTGAAAGCCCCCCGAAAACGATAAAAAAAAGTGATGAAACTGATATATATACACATACATACATAGATACATACACACACACACACACACATTTCCTCTTCATTTATAACTAAGCCAGGGGCAAGTATATATACACATACATGCATACATACATACATACACACACTACTACGACTTTGTTTGTCTAAAGGGTGAGTAAACTATGGTGTAATTTAAATTTTTTAGGGTGAGCTATTCCGTTAATGTCAGATTTAAACAGCATTGAGTCTCTGTTGTCCGCTTGTGAACTGATCGACCGAACCGCATCTTAACACCATGGTATAAACAGGGCCTGGCTGATCTCTTTATCTCTACAGTATACCTCCCTGTGATAAAAAAAACGAAACCTTCTCCTATCTTTCCATCCCCCTACCCCTCCTCGTGTCTCTTTGTCTCTGGACTTGCACAGATTAATTGATAGTCTGATTAGTAGTGACACGCTCCAGAAAAAAAGCACATCATCTCTTTCATAACATGCATCTTTCCTGAATAGCAATCGAACATCAGCGAAGGCCTGCTTCAGATTAGACCGAATCCCAAGAGAGCATTTTGTCGTCCGTCCACCACTCCTTTCCCCTTCCTCGGCACGTGTCGACTGTTTCTCAGCCTGAAAATCAATCAATATGGCCGTCAAACAGCGCTAGTCTTCTGGGAGCCGCTGGCAGGTGACTTTGAGGCCGCCGAGGTCCATGCTAATGAAATTGTGAGTGCCTTCGGATGAGAGATGTTCAATCAGTCAGTTTCATCTTGTGTTTACACGTCAGCTGAGGATGAGTGTGAAGCGGTCAGCTTTTTTTTATTCTGGTGCTCAACTCAAGGTAATTATCATATGACTCAGTTCGTGCACTGGTAGATAAAGTCAATGAGGGAAAAGGATGAGAGGTTATAGGTTATTCGGGATTTTTTTGTTCTCTTGTGCCGTTTAACTTCTGTTCAACCTCAGATCGCACATTTGATGCAGTTGGGGTTTTTTTCTCTATGGATGTCATTCCTTTTCAGGTTTTGTCTACAAATAACCTTAAAAAACACGCTGCATTTTCTCACAACACAAACGCATTAAGAAAACGCCTGCATTTTCTCACAACACACACACAAATAGCACAGAACACAATGGAAATGTTTTCAAGGGGACCCAAATACGTGACGGACCCGGCTGGGATTTGTTTATTGTGCCGTGACTATCGCGCAATGGAGTGTGAGTTGATTCCAGTGATTTTTATTTATTTATTTATTATTATACTTTTTTTTAATATATTATATTTATTATGTTTAATGTTATGTTATATTTATTATATGTTGTATAATAAATATTTATTAAATATATATTATATGTTATATGTTGTATTTAGTATATTTATTATGTTATATTATGTTTGTGGATAATTCATTCATTCATTCATTCATTTTCATTTCGGCTTAGTCCCTTTATTAATCTGGGGTCGCCACAGCGGAATGAACCGCCAACTTATCCAGCATATGTTTTACGCAGCGGATGCCCTTCCAGCTGCAACCCATCTCTGGGAAACATCCATATACACCCATTCACACTCATACACTACGGACAATTTAGTCTACCCAATTCACCTATACCGCATGTCTTTGGACTTGTGGGGGAAAACCGGAGCACCCGGAGGAAACCCACGCCAACACAGGGAGAACATGCAAACTCCACACAGAAACGCCAACTGACCCAGCCGAGGCTCGAACCAGCGACCTTCTTGCTGTGAGGCGAATGTGCTACCCACTGCGCCACTGTGAGGCCCTGTGGATAATTCACTTTAATATTTTTTTACTTTATACTAATATTATACAATGATTACTGTTATACTAGTTAACATTTTTGAATATTGCTACTATTGTTTATATTTTAACATTTTATCTAATTTTAACCCTTTTGTTTAATTATTATTAGTATTATTATTATTATTTATTTATTCATTCATTCATTGTCTTTTCGGCTTAGTCCCTTTATTAATCTGGGGTAGCCACAGCGGAATGAACCGCCAACTTATCCAGCATATGTTTTACGCAGCAAATGCCCTTCCAGCTGCAACCCATCACTGGGAAACATCCATACACACCCTTTCACACTCATACACTATGGACAATTTAGCTTACCCAATTCACCTATAGCACATGTCTTTGGAATTGTGGGGGAAACCGGAGCACCCGGAGGAAACCCACGCCAACACGGTCCCTTTATTAATCTGGGGTCGCCACAGAGGAATGAACCGCCAACTTTTTTATTAATTCATTTATTTATTTGTTTGTTTGTGGATAATTCGCTTTAATATGTTTTTACTTTATACTAATACTATACAATTATTATTGTAATACTGTTAACATTTTTGAATATTGCTACTTCTGTTAATATTTTACTATTTCAACTACAAATTTATTTTAACAGTGGGTTTAAATATCATTATTATTATTATTATTATTATCATCATCACCATTAATGTTTTATAAATGCTTAGTTCACAGCTTGTGGTTTTCATTTAGTTAATTTATTAATTTATTTGATTTATTAATTCATTTACATATTTGATATAGTCGTGAACAGTGTGTTTTGTTTTTATGTATTTATTTTTTTCATCATTATTATAATGTGCTAGAGTTGTTCTTCCAGTTTAACAGTCCTTTTACTGCCTTTGTTTTGTTTTTAATTAATTAATTAAATTAAATGAATGCAGTATTTATTCAATAAAATATATAATGTAATTATTTACTATTATGATACTATTATGTCTCATTTTAATATTTATATTTGTATATTTATGGCTTCTTAACATATTGATTACATCACATTGGTTCTTATATCCAAGACTTCAGATATACAAAGATGCCGCTTAGATTACTAAAAAATAAGAGAAAGTGCATCTGTACAATACGGCTAGATTTTATTGCTGATTTGTTTTATTTTACTCCAACATAAGAATTCATCAAGCGGTTTTTGAGATTTTAGGATTTTCCCACTTAAATACATGGTACTTGGATATGTGTGCCCAGAAAAGCAGCCCAGTCTTTCCTTGAAAGGTCCTTTGGTGATATTTTCAGCCCCGTTTACTATACTTTATACATACTAAAATTTTTCTTAATTGTTTTAGAATGAACATTTTTGTTTATGTGAAATATTAGCAGTTGCTGACATAAGCCTCCACACCTGTGAAAATACCTTTTTTGCATTAATATAGAAAGCGCATTGACTTCACAGCGCTGAAGACAAAAGCACACAAGCTACTGGTGTTGTATTACAGCTAGTTAATCTGCTCTTATCTTGATGTAAGTGGCCTCTCTTAGGGCACGTCTCTCTCCTCTCTCTCTCTCTCTCTCTCTCTCTCTCTCTCTCTCTCTCTCTCTCTCTCTCTCTCTCTCTCTCTCTCTCTCTCTCTCTCTCCAATTGTATATTATTATTAAGCATTTCTGATGTTTACATTGAACTGAA
>CAIGQW010000259.1:10667028-10683820 GCA_903798125.1 Danio choprae
AGATAGATAGATAGATAGATAGATAGATAGATAGATAGATAGATAGAGAGATAGAGAGATAGAGAGATAGAGAGATAGATAGAGAGATAGATAGAGAGATAGATAGAGAGATAGAGAGATAGAGAGATAGATGGAACGATAGAGAGATAGATAGATAGATGGAACGATAGATGATAGATAGATAGATAGATAGATAGATAGATAGGTAGATAGATAGATAGGTAGATAGGTAGATAGACAGATAGATAGAGAGATAGAGAGATATAGAGATAGATGGAACGATAGATGGAACGATAGATAGATAGATAGATAGATAGATAGATAGATAGATAGATAGATAGATAGATAGATAGATAGACAGACAGATAGATAGATAGATAGATAGATAGACTTTTATTGGTTTTTATTAATTTCTCTCTAAAATCATATACTAATGGACAAACACATGTGAGAAATGCTTCCGATATGTTTGCTTATGTGTAGTTTACCTTTGTGTGTTACAGGAGGACAGTGCGTGAGATTGTGTGTGTGACACCACCATCAGCTTCAGGATCTGGAGCTTCATCTGTCAAGCTGTTCATTGATAAAGCAGAGATCACCAGTGACACTCGCTACATCTACACTGAGGACCCCAATATCTCCACCATTGAGCCCAACTGGAGCATCATCAAGTACATCAACAGCAGCTCACACAGACACGCACACGCACACACACACACACACACACACACACACACACACACTGTGGCTTTGATCCAAATAACAGCCTGATCTCCAGCTCTAAATATTTTTCACAAGTAAGGATTATAAGTGAGAATAACTAAGTGAGAATAACAGCACAATAGTTAGGTATGTGCAAGAACATGTTTTCTTTGGCTCTTTAGACCCGTTTATTTGTTTTTTATTTCTTTTTTTTTTTTACATTTTTAATAAATAATAAATATATATATATATATTTTTTTTTTAAACTATATTTATATCGAATATTTATTGACTACACAACCTATTTCTTAGTTCCAGTTAGTAATATTAGAAATTTTGTGTTTATTTTGTCGCATAACGAAGGCATAATGTTCCCGCTTCTTCTTTATAGAGCCTAAATTCTGACCTGGAGCAGTCAGCATCCACACACATACACAGTCACGCATGTCTCTCAGTTGAAGATTTGTCGTGTAACTGAGATGTTGTTTGTTCTGACAGCGGCAGCACAAGCCTCACGGTCACAGGAACCAACCTGCTCACCATTCAGGAGCCCAAAGTTAGAGCCAAATATGGAGGAGTTGAGACCACAAACGTGAGTTTCTGACCAGCCTGTTGTTTTCATCATGATGTGCAGGTTAGAGATGCGCTGATCTGCGTACTAGACAGCCTGTGTACTATTTTTTTTTGTACAGTTATTTTTATGTTGCATAATTTCACAAATCTAAAGTCAAAATACATGGTTTTTTTACTTAATATGTGACCCTGGACCACTAAACCAGTCCTAAGTGTCTTAAGTCCTAGGTATTGTAATTGAGATTTATATCATGGTAAATCAACTTCCCAATGATGTGTGGTTTTGTTATGATACAACAATAATTGGCAGAGATTTTAAGTGTTTAAGGGTTTAAAAAAAAATCTAAATATTAGTTCATCAACCTTAAAGTTGTAAAATTAAGTTCTTAGCAATATGCAATACTAAAAAAAAATTAAGCTTTTATTTATTTGTGGTAGGATTTTTACAACATTCTTCATGCATCATTATTCTAATGAGTTGTGACATAAAAGAAAAATATTGACCCATACAATGTATTTTTGCCAATTTCTAATAATATACCCGTGCAACATAAGCCCAAAAACAACCAAAATACAACCAAAAAAGTATAATTTAGACAATAAAATATAACAAATAATCAGAAATCAGTATGTCAATTTGCTTGCATTAAATGGTGCATCTGATTGAACAGTGAACATCAAGCTCTTTGCACCTGATGTGGATGTTCTTCTGCAGATCTGTACTCTGGTCAATGACTCTGTGATGACGTGCTTGGCTCCGGGCATCATCTACACCAAACGTGAGGCTCCAGAGAGCGGCGTTCACCCGGACGAGTTTGGCTTCATCCTGGACCACGTCTCTGCCCTCCTCATCCTCAATGGGACTCCCTTCACTTACTATCCCAACCCGACATTTGAACCTCTTGGGAATGCCGGGATTCTGGAGGTCAAACCAGGATCACCCATCATCCTGAAGGCAAGACTTTTGGCATAATCTTGCATTTGGGTGAATTTAATGAGCTAGTCGTTTCTCTTTCTAAAATCACAAAAACTGTAAACATTCATTCCAAGGAATAAATAAGTAATGACAAGTAAACTAAATACTACATGAATACTACATGCCTCTTTTTTTTTTTTGCACAAAAACAAAGAAAAAATATATATTTTTAACCTTTTAATTGTTAATTTTATTATTAAATTATGATTTTAAGTAATGCCATGCTAAATATATATATGTATATGTATATATACACACCATTCCTGGATACAATGGTTGTATTATTATTATTATTATTATTGTTGTTATTATTATTAATTGTTATTGTTGTTGTTGTTGTTGTTATTATTATTATTGCTTTGTTGTTGTTGTTATTAATAATATTAATAATAATATTAATTGTTGTTATTATTATTTCTTATAATTTATAATTTTATGAATAATGCTAAACACAAACATATAATACACCATGTCTTGATACAATGATTTTTTTTTATTATTAATTGTTATTATTGTTATTCATAATAATATTAATTGTTGTTGTTTATTATTATTATTTCTCATAATTCAGTTCTATTTTATGAATAATGCTAAAAACAAACATATAATACACCATCTCTTGATACAATGATTTTATTATTAGTAGTAGTAATAGTAGTAGTAGTATGTTGTTGTTGTTGTTGTTGCAAACCTATATGAATTTCTTTTGTGAACTAAATTAGTGAATAAAATTTGCTTTATTGTTATTATCATAATTCTTGTTGTTGTTTCAGTTGTTTACATGTTTTATAATATTGTTATTAAATTGAAAAATATATAAACTTGGAATTTTCAAACATACAAAATTTAAAGAAAAAACAAACAAACTTGAAAATATTGGACAACTGGTGTTTAATTTACATTAAATGTGTTTAAATTCATAGTGCAAAAAGTGTGTGTGTATATATATATATATATATATACACCTTAATATTTTAAAAGCCCTGACCTAATAATTGTATAATTGTTTGAGTTTTTTTCCATGAAATTCTAATTATGCACATCAAACCAAAATCATGCAAGAAATTATACTGAAGACTTTTGTAACTTCAATTTTTGGTGCCTTTATTTCTTCAACAGGGCAAGAACCTGATTCCTCCTGCGCCTGGAAACATCCGTCTGAATTACAGCGTGACGATCGGAGAAACGCCCTGCCTGCTAACAGTCTCTGAATCTCAGCTGCTCTGCGATTCGCCAGATCTGACCGGAGAACAGCGAGTGATGGTGAGCATCGTTTTCCCATCATGCATTACAAACGGCTAATCAATAACCAGCTGGCACAAAAACACACTCACCTCCCAATGCACCGGCTGAGGATTTACGACTCCCGTTTATTGAATATCAACCAATAAACGTGGCAGAAAAAATGAATGGATGGCCATAAGATTGTGAAAATGCTGAATGTTTGCTTTGCATAGACTAACGCGCATTGTGTATCTTATTTAATCAATCTTGTAATAAGCCACTGCCGCGTGGCCATTTTTTAGCTTAATGCTAAAACGGAAAACATAAAGGTCAACTGGAAGTGGCTTGCCGTACATTAAGTGCTTATTAGGATTATAGGGAGAGCTGATACAAGCAATTTCCCACATAATCTTGCTATCTGCTCGCCCGGCAGCTCAAACAATTATTACAAACAGCAGACAGGAGTCCTTCATAACCTTCAAGGAGCCCTGACATATGCTTAGATGGAGCGTTTGAGGCACGTTCAGCCTTGCTTTTATAATAAAGCCTTTTATTAGTGGTTACCAAAAAAGCATCCCTATTATTATTGCTCATACTTGGTGTTAGTCATTTGAACAAAACCCTGTACCGAAGTATTAACCATTAGCATGTAGCTTATTGTACTGACGTGAGTAACACCTCAAATCTTATTATATATATATCTAGGCCTGTCACTATATCTGATTTTTGTTGTATGATATATTGCACCAAAATGTATTGCGATAAACAATATTACTGTTATTTTATGTCACTCATTATATAATGCCAGTATGAGCATTTAATAGCATAATAATGCAAGTACACTCTTTTAAAGAACAGAGAACAAAATTTACATTTAGATATAGTCTATATTTATATTTAGATTTAGTCTATTTAGATACTCATTAGCCACTACCAACTTAGTGGCTGTTCTTCCTGGTGTCCAACATATAAAATGACAAATTGACATTAAATTATCATCAAATCTAATACCAATAATAATACCAATACCAAAACTAATACCAATTAAAATAAAACAATAGAAACGATACCAAAATAAAAAAAAAGACAGATTTACACTAAACCATAACAATAGACACCAACACCACAACCAAATAAAGACAAATTCACATTAAACCATAACTATAAAAAATGGCTTGCGCACCGGGATGTGAACCTGCAACCTTTCGATCACAAGTCCAAATCTTTGAATATTAGTGTATGTCTGCCCCTTTAATAAGTTGATATATTCACGTATTTAGATCCCTATTAGACACTACCAACATAGTAGCTATTCTTCCTGTTGTACAAATAAAATGACATTTAAAATAAATTGATTATCAAACCTAATACCAATACCAAAAACAAACTATATTACACTAAAATATACCAATAGAAACGATACCAAAATCAAATAAAAGACAAATGTACACCAAACCATAACAATAGACACCAATACCACAACCAAATAAAGACAAATTTACATTAAACCATAACTATAAAAAATGACTCTCATGCTGGGATTCGAACCTGCGACCTTTTGATCACAAGTCCAAATCTTTAAATATTAGGCCACGGCTGCCCCTTTAATAAGTTATTCACTTATTTATGTTTTAAAAATGACTGGCGTACCGGAATGCGAACCTGTGACACCAGACCAAATCTTTAAACATTATATGTCGATATATTCACTGTCGTAAAAGACATGTATATCACATGGTATTTATTATTAGATGCTATTTATATTAGGTACAAATATCAACATGTTCTCTTTACTGCATTTTTATTTGCAGTAAGAGTAGATGCTGTTTATAATTAGTACAATTAGTGGCATATATTTGCACTTCATTATAAAACATGATGCAACAATATTGTATTGATTGTAAATGATATTATTTATAATATGGATGCTGCCAAAAAGTGTGATAGATGTCTGGTTTTGTTATCTAAATACTTATATTGGTCACACTTCATTTTAAGGTGCAATTAATAGTTAAGGTAGTAGTTAGGTACTATAAGTTTGATTAGGATTTTCAAAAGAAGGTGGAGCTACAAATGCCTGTGCATCAGCATAACGGGAAATTCAAAACTCTAATAGCAGACAGCTGCTCCTCACTCAGGGCTGTCTATGCGAATGAGGGATTGATCGTCACTAATGGGCGGGGCTTTCGCCCTCTGATGACATGTACAAAGTGAGAATGTACAATTAGCGGCAAATATTTGCTCTTTATTATAAAACATGATGCGACAATATTGTATTGATCGGAAATGAAAATATTTATAACATGGATGCTGCCAATATGTGTGATAGATGTTTGTTTTTGTTATCTAAATACTTGTATTGGTCACACTTTATTTTAAGCTAAAATCATAGTTATTAAGGTAGTAGTTGGGTACTATGGGTATGATTAGGAATGTAGAATAATATCATACTTTGTAACTACTAATAAATCTTAATAGTCATCTTAATAAAAGCCATTAGGTATTAGCGTGAATTGTTACTTAAACTAAAGTGTTAACTTTATATTTAAACAAGTAACAATTGTTAAAAGGTAATGTATTTGTTTGTCAACTCATATGTCTTGTATAGTAGATCAAAAAATCCCTTCTGAATCAATTTATTTAATTGCGATTTACTGATTTGCAGTTAAAATTTGCATTAGTGTGCGTTAGCACGCACATCATATCATGACTTGACCTTTGCTCGGGAATCCCTCACAACGTCTTCAGAGAATCTGCTTTTGAATTATTAAATTGCTTAACGTTTTGCCAATACCATTACCTCAATGCAAACTCCATCAGACTAATTACTTGGAGAACTGATCAATGGCATCACAGCAAATCAATGCTAATAAAATCCAGGACTAATTATGTGGCGTGAATGAGCGAAACCCTAATCCATACCTTTCGATATTAGGTAAACGTGCTCGTTTTAGTCCCTTATTTAATCCAGCACCTTCCTGATTTGATCGATCAACACAAACTCTGCGGAAAACAAAGATTGCGTGCATCAAAGAGCAGATTATTCAGTCGAGCTCTAGTTTGTGTGTAGAAACACTCATAAGAAAAGGAAATAAAGAATGAAGGAGTTGGAGAGAGACATAGTGGGATTGAGAGTTCACTCAGCTAATGACCTGACACATATCGACAGCGCTCCAGGATTCACTTTGTTCCCCTCTATCACCGAGTCTCAATAATTCATGCAGCCACGCAGGACTCAAGCAGCCACGGAAAGGTGAAACTCGTTAGGACAGACGGCTGGATGCCGCGTTTAATTGGTCCGTGAATAGCGCGAGCCCGAGTTCCCGATACCACGCCTCGGTCAGAGCCCGTCTCAAACCAGACCTCTATTACCTGCTGATTTCTGCCTAATTGCCTTCACACCTGTGCCAAAGTGACTTTCTGAAGTCATTTGATGTGGACTAGTGGTCGCGCTGCCTGACGGAGAGCCGATTGTTCACTCTCTACCGGTTGGAGGAACGCAACGTGAGCGTGTCAAACAAGTGCGTAATTCTGTGCTAATTCTAATTGCGAGCTGATTTCATTCAAAAAGAAACAGTGTGAGTGCCCTCAGCCAATCAAAAGCCCTCATTATAGCCCTCTAAAGCCAGCGGGTCGTTATATTTGAAGGGTTCGTGATCAACTCATCGCCCGGCTCGACTGTACCCTCTGAGAAAGCAGTGTCAGCAATGAACAAATATCAAATTGAGTCTTCTTGAACGGTAGTATCATCATAAACATTTATCAGTTCTGTCTTAAAGGGGGCCTATTATGCCCCTTTCTACAAGATGTAAAATAAGTCTGATGTCCCTAGAGTGTGTATGTGAAGTTTCAGCTCAAAAACCCAACAAATAAATATGTTTTTTCTATACTTTTGAAACCGCTGCTTTTAGGCTTTGATGATAATTGTGCAATTTTGGTGACTGTCACTTTAAATTCAAATGAGATTGTGCTCTTTTCAAAAGTAGGTGGAGCTATAAACGCCTGTGCGTAAGCATAGTATCAGATTTAAAACTCTAGTGGCGGAAGGCTGCTTCTCACTCAGGGCTGTTTATGCTAATGAGGGAGATATCATCACTAATGGACTGTCTGATGTACAAAGGGAAAATGTCAATCAAAGTGTTTCTGCAGACTGTTTGTAATGAAGAGTCCTGCAAGGACGCTTTCTTTGCCATTCCAGTTGACTTTATTAATAAGTTATTTGAGTCATTGCAGAGATGTATGAATGCAGTCCTCCAAGCTCATGGGAGTCAAACACAATATTAATTCTTTTTCCACTGCACCATGACTTTATATTCTATACTGTACATTATGTCTGTTAGGTGACAAGACTTTTGTCTAAACAAAGTCAAACCTTACTGTCCTAATTAAATAATTAAAAATCAAGGCATGATCATATTTTATTTTGGTAAAATAAGCACAATCTAGAGGCCTTTGCCTTTCATATAAGACACTTCTGATACCAAATGATCAACTAGAAGTCAAGTTATTATTTGTTGTTCCAAAAACTTGGAAAAAGTCAAAAAAGACAAACTGCTTTTAGATCTTTGTTTCAGTTGTTTCTGTGATGTACTGAAATATAATTACAAGCACTTCATACATTTCAAAGGCATTTATCGAAAATTACATGACATTTATGCAAAGAGTCAGTATTTGCAATGTTGGCCCTTTATTTTCAGGACCTCTGCAATTCGACTAGGCATGCTCTCAATCAACTTCTGGGCCAAATCCTGACTGATAGCGGCCCATTCTTTCATAATCACTTCTTGGAGTTTGTAAGAATTAGTGGGTTTTTGTTTGTCCACCCGCCTCTTGAGGATTGACCACAAGTTCTCATTGCGATTAAGTTCTGGGGAGTTTCCAGGCCATGGACCCAACATTTCAACGTTTTGGTCCCAGAGCCAGTTAGATATCACTTTTGTCTTATGGCACGGTGCTCCATCGTGCTGGAAAATGCATTGTTCTTCACCAAACTGTTGTTGGATTGTTGGAAGAAGTTGCTGTTGGAGGGTGTTTTGGTACCATTCTTTATTCATGGCTGTGTTTTTTGGCAAAATTGTGAGTGAGCCCACTCCCCTGGATGAGAAGCAACCCCACACATGAATAGTCTCAGAATGCTTTACTGTTGGCATGACACAGGACTGATGGTAGCGCTCACCTTTTCTTCTCCGGACAAGCCTTTTTTCAGATGCCCCAAACAATCGGAAAGGGGCTTCATCAGGGAATATGACTTTGCCCCAGTCCTCAGCAGTCTATTCGCCATACCTTTTGCAGAAGATCAATCTGTCCCTGATGTTTTTTTTTTTTTGGAGTGAAGTGGCTTCTTTGCTGTCAACTTGTGCTGGTCAACATTCTCACCTGAGTTAACAAGACGATTTCTGAAATGATTTCAGCAAGTCCTTTAATGACAGCAATGAAATGCAGTGGAAAGTTTTTTTCAGGATTAAGTTCATTTTCATGGCAAAGAAGGACTATGCAGATCATCTGATCACTCTTTATAACATTCTGGAGTATATGTAAATTGCTATTATAAAAACCTAAGCAGCAACTTTTCCAATTTCATATAATACAAAAGGTTTACCTAGACATTTTGAGTATTTTTACAGTTCTGTAAAAACCAAGCCTGCACAAACAACAAGAAAGGGTTTTGCTGTTTTGGTGAACACTTTATTTTTTTCATAGCAAGTTTGACATTTGCATGGAATTGCTCTTTTACAGTAAGCATAAAGCCTAAAAGTCATCATCAATATAAAGTGTTTCTGTCACAAGGGTCAAAAGTGATGAAAAATATTTGAGTCCTGCCCTATTCTTTGACTTCTAATAGTTTGTTTATCTGTGCTTGTAGATTCTTGTCGGCGGTCTGGAATATTCCCCTGGAATGCTTCACATTTATTCGGACAGCACTCTCACGTTGCCCGCCATCATCGGGATTGGAGCAGGTGGAGGGGTCCTCCTCATCGCCATCATCGCTGTGCTCATCGCTTACAAGCGCAAGACGCGTGACGCCGACCGCACACTCAAACGGCTACAGCTGCAAATGGACAACCTGGAGTCCCGGGTTGCATTGGAGTGCAAGGAAGGTAGGTTTTTTTTTGAGGTGGGTTGGGGGGTAGTTCAGCATCTGCGCTGCATATGGCCCATGCCAGGCTGTTTCTGACAGGTGTGTGGTGTGCTTTAATTGGCTACTAATAGTTTTAACCTGTAGGATAAATCAAATGGAGCTGCGATGCGTTGTTTTATCATCTCCCGTGGGTTGTTTTGAGAACGTGAGTGAGTCAGATGCGCTCTCCAAACTGCAGTAGCCTGGATTCTTGCAGAGTTTGATGCAGTCTTTGCGGAGGGATTGAACTGGGTCATGACGTCATAATGTCCTCATCCTTTGATACCGGTTTTATTCACGGCTTTAAAAGGATCTGTAGCTCAGGCAGAACATGGTGTGGTGTTATTTATGAATTTGTTAAAAGAATGCTCCGAGATACTGGAATGAATGCAACTTTTCTGTTTATGCGATGTTTGTCTTTTCTGTGTCATTTGTCAGTGGGTATACTGTTGCAGAAATGAGGACTGAAACTGATGCACGCATAGCAGTAGCTTTAATATTATATAAGGGGTTGCATATTTACATAGAATACATTAAATTGATCAGATGCTGATCAAAACATTGCACTTACTGATAATCTTTTCAACTTTCTACCTATACAAGGCTCCTGAAAAAGTATTCTGTTATTCACAAAAATGTAGGCAGCACAACTGTTTTGAAAATTAATGATAATAATAATAAATGTTTCTTGAACACAAGTGACAGTGAGTAATTTTAGAGTTATCATAAATGATTATACTGTATTTAAAGTTTATAATGGTACAAAACATTGCACTTACTGTTAAACTTTTGAACTTTCTATCCATACAAGGCTCCTGAAAAGAAAGTATTCTGGTTTTCACAAAGAAATTAAGCAGCATAAACTGTTTTGAAAATTGATGATAACAATAAGAAATGTTTCTTAAACACAAGTGACAGTGAGGAATTTTGGAGTAATTATGAATGATTTAAGACACACACAATACAAAAAAAAAACATTACAAAACATTGCACTTGCTGATAATCTTTTGAACTTTCTATTCGTGCAAGACTCCTGAAAAAAATATTATTTTGCTTTTCAAAAAATGTAAGCAGCACAACTTTCAGTTTCTTAGACACAAGTGACAGTGAGTCATTTTGGAGTAATTATGATTGATTATACTGTATTTAAAACACACATACACATAAATATAATATTGTATGCTTTATATACAATCTAAAGATTGCAAAAATATTATTTTACATAGTGCTGTCAACCATAGTACTCTTCGACAGCCACTGAAGCACATTACAGGGAAAAATTGCTTCAATTTAAATGTTTTAATCAGTGCTGGATAATTTAATTTAATCTCCCAAGTCTGATTCTGTGATGGGTGTAAAATCTGCCCAATTAGACAGTAAACTGGTGTCTGATCAGCATCAGCAAAGCAATCAACTACATTACAAATAAAAACAATTGCATTTGAATCTTGTTAAGCTTATTGCAACTTTATAAAATAGATTAACGATTCTTAGTCATAAAGTCGATAAATCTCAGAAGAAGCATAATAACCATGTGTTCGACTGTATTCTGTGAATCTCGAAATCGGATCAAATATCCTCTAGTATCAGTCTGTCAAAGCGTATGAGGTGTCCTCCAGTCTGAAGAGCGCTTGCTTTTTGTTCTTTGTTCTTCTAAGCATTCGCTGAGCTGCAGACAGACATCCAAGAGCTGACGAATGACATGGACGGTGTGAAAATCCCTTTCCTGGAGTATCGTACCTACACGATGAGAGTGATGTTCCCTGGCATCGAGGAGCACCCGGTTCTGAAGGAGCTGGACGTAAGGGAACTTTTAAAACTGTCTGTCCCCAGGTGGCATCTGTCACTCACAAGTGCCAATAAGTAGGTTGCCATCAACTCATAGACGGTTTTCTTTTAATCCTTCTGCCAAAAAAGGAAAGCAAAAGAAAAACCCTAGATGTGCTTTAAAAAGATCCCCTAAGCTCTGAAGCTACGGTACTGCTGTCTCAGTAGTGAGCTTCAGAGCGAACGCCCCTCTTTCAGCATGCTTTTTAATTAAAACCTCAGGCAGAATGAAATCAGCAGCCCTGCAAGGCCCTGGTGGAATAGCCGTCTAGAGACGTGCCTTACCAAAAAATGTTTTGAAAATAGTCAGGAAAGAACAATTAAATCTCACCGCAGCGGAGCTTTTTCTTTCTTTTTTTTTTTTTTTCAAGTATGCATTCAGGCAACAATTGTTGTTGCGCATGTTTCTCTCATCTCTTCCCTGCCTATTTTTTCCATTTATGTTTTGTTCTCCTGCTTTTTCTGTCGTTCAATCAAATGTTCTTTTCAGTCTCCAGCTAATGTGGAGAAGGCCCTGCGCTTGTTCAGTCAGCTGCTGCATAACAAGATGTTCCTGCTGACCTTCATCCACACGCTGGAGGCTCAAAGGTCTTTCTCCATGCGTGACCGTGGCAATGTGGCCTCCCTCCTCATGGCAGCGCTGCAGGGACGGATGGAGTACGCCACTGTGGTTCTCAAACAGCTTCTGGCCGACCTGATCGAGAAGAACCTAGAGAACCGAAACCACCCTAAACTACTGCTTAGACGGTAAAATTATGGAGCTTGATCATTTACATTACCTCCTCTACTTAGCAATCCCCAGAACATGTAATCAGCTGCAAAAAAAGTCACTAAAATACAACCAGAACATTTTAGCTGCTTAGCTAGCCCCAATAACACCTTAGCTACTACTTAGCATCATACTTAACAACTAACTAAGCATCTTCGTGACCAATGTTCTAGCAAGCCCCAGTAATTCCTTAAGTACATAAAAATCCCCTAGCAATGCACAGAACATATTAGAAACTGCATAACAATGCCATAGTAACACCCAGAACATCTTAGTGATAGTATGGCAACAGTCTTTCAACCCACTTCAACCACTTTTGAGCAGCATACTAAAACAAACAATACTGTGCATCATTTGCAACCACCTTACTATGACCTAGCAAAGCCGCAGAATATTATCATAGAAACACCTTTGCACCCTTGCACCACTTTATACTCTGCATAGCACCATACTAAAAACACCCTGAACACCCTATACAACCACCTAGCAATGCCCTAGAAACAAACTCCAGAATATTTTAACAAATAAAAACCAACACCTTAGCAACCTATAAAACACCTTAGCAACAACCTAACAATTTCATAGCAACCCCATAAACTCCTGCTGCAAAAATCCACCCCAAATACATAGCAAAACCATGGCAAACCTCTCTGAGCTCCTTGGCAACATTGTAGCGACCACCTAGTTTACTTGAGTAACTAGTTAGCAGCATGCTGAAGTTACTAAGAACACATTAGCAACCATGTAGCATACAGGACATTCAGAACACTCTAAGAACCGCGAAGCATAATGTCCATTTATATTTGTTTTTTTTGCAGAACTGAATCTGTGGCTGAGAAGATGCTCACCAACTGGTTCACATTCCTCCTGCACCGCTTTCTCAAGGTTTGTGATCTGTTTACTACTGTTTTTGGTCCTGCTTTGACCCCACTCATCAGAACACAGTTTGAATATGTGTGTCGGAGTCTGAAGTAAATGTTCACTAACAGTTTTACATTTTAAAGCCAAAAAAAGCACCATGTGTGCATCAAATGTGTGCATTGTTTACAGAAATGTAGTTAAAATGTATAGCACTATTAACTTAAATAAAGAATGAAAGGTAATGATCAGCAATACACATTTATATTGTCTGTTATTTAGATATTGCAGCATGACATATTCTAAATAGCTATTAGAAAATAGGTATGCAGGGCCTCACGGTGGCGCAGTGGGTACCACGATCGCCTCACAGCAAGAAGGTCGCTGGTTCGAGTCTCGGCTGGGTCAGTGGTCATTTCTGTGTGGAGTTTGCATGTTCTCCCCGTGTTGGCGTGGGTTTCCTCTGGGTGCTCCAGTTTCCCCCACAAGTCCAAAGACATGCGGTACAGGTGAATTGGGTAAGCTAAATTGTCCGTAGTGTATGTGTGTGAATGAGTGTGTGTGGATGTTTCCCAGTGATGGGTTGCAGCTGGAAGGGCATCCGCTGCGTAAAACATATGCTGGATAAGTTGGTGGTTCATTCCGCTGTGGCGACCCCAGATTAACAAAGGGACTAAGCCGAAAAGAAAATGAATGAATGAATGAAAATAGGTATGCAGTGTTAAGTGAATCGCACCTATGGTTATTTGAACCAAAAGAAACTCAAAAATTTCTCAAAACTCACAAATTCTTAGTTTTTTGATGAACTATCACCTTAAGATTGGGAATTGGTACTTAAAGTAAAGTGTAATCATTCATTCTTTTCAATTGAAAAGAAGGGGAATGGACTCTCGAGTCTCAATTCCTCAATCAAGGAATCGATTCTGTTTGAAATCGACTCATTTCCCTGTTTAAGGTCTTTGCACACTGAAGTTAGAAATGTTCATATTGTTTTTTTTCCTATTCAAATCCAAAAAATGTATCACGCACACAAACCTTGCACGTCGATGCGTATTAATCAATCCGTTGCGAAATAATTTGCAAAACGGTACAAAATGGAGTCTTTGAGTAGTGAAGATGATTTGTTGTCTTCTCCCTGCCTAACAAAAGAAAATGAAAGTGGAAACATTGGGTCCATCCCATCCTTAGAGAGTTTTACCTCCTTATCAAAGAGCTGTGGGATTATCCCAACCGATTCAAAGATTACTTCAGGATGAGTTTATATTGTTTTTTATGTTCTATACTTTGCTTTGACACAATCTACATTGTAGAAGCGCTGTACAAATAAAGATGTATTGAATTGAACTTTGCTTATCATAAAGTGCTTTGTGTTGCGAGACCAAATTAGTTTCTCCGACACCATTTTGAATTTAGCCTTTTGCTTGTACGACGGCCCTGAATTGTCAAAACGCCTCTTAAAATGCCCTTTCGGATGCCGAAATAATTGTAAAAATTCGAATCCAATTAAAAAAACATTTTATGACATATGAAAGTTTCGGAGGCAGTGTGTCAGTACGATTAACACAACGTGAGGTCGAATTTATTTTTCCGCGTGCGAAAATTACAGACAAAAGTTTTGGATTCAGTGTGAAACATGTCCACCTTCACTGTCTTTCCCACATCCGGGAGAGTTACAGTGTGGAGAAGCCCCAAAGAACTATACCACCCAAACTGTTGCATGACCAGAGTTAAGTAAGAGGGTGGATCAGTGATGGCTTGGGCTGCAATACCATATTCAACCTTTAGAGTGCTTTTATAATGCAATGATGTCGAAAAATCAAGCAAATTTCAATTTCTCAGTTCACGACCTCTTCAGTAATGTGCTCTAATTGAGCAGGAACCTCAACCATCTTGTTTATAACAACATTTTTCCATGCTGACGTTTTTGACGGACTGACTCATCGCAAAGCCGGCTAATAAATCTGCCCGAAGCCCACGCTCCAGATATCGCCTCAGGAATGCCACGATTTGCTCAATCCCACATCCGTCAGGTGCTCCAGAGGTCACCAAGATGCCGTTCGAATTGGGCTACAGCTGATAGAGATGGCTATTAGCGCTGAGGGCAGGAACATCAGGCCCTTTGTGCATTCAGGGCTGGAACGAAGCTCTGGCTGGCCGCCCGGTGTCTTTACGTCCCATCAGTGCAGATGTTAAAGTGTTTTGGCCTCCATACAGGCCTCTAGAAGTAATTACCAGCAAATGCCTTCTCAGTATGGCTCTATTACTCTGCCTGGGTGTGTGCTTCTATATCAAGAGCCAAAGCATTTATATAAAGTGTGTTTTATAGGGATGTCAGTGTACATAAAAGAAGTTTTGGGGATCTTTGTAACAAAATATTGAATATATAAACATAATATAACTTCCTTAAGAAATGAAATTTATTCTCATGTTGTTCTAAAACTTTATGGGCCTTTTTTATGCATTTTGTGCAAGGAGAGTTTTAGCCAGAATTATCTGGTCTTAAACTGGATTTGCTCGGCCTCTAAACCTGAAAAATGGCTGTAAATCATCTTTAAGCCAGCTAAAAGACTAGGATGGGGATTAAGTCATATAATGAAAACATACTGTGGTCTGGAGCTGTCGATGAAATCAAACCAAAAACTGTATGCTAAATAGCTTGGTGTTATCTTGCTAGGAAATACATTTAAATAAAACAATCACCATAAAGTGAATCCTAAAAAAATTGTGCATTATATTCTATATTTAAATAGACCTACAAAGTTACCAAAAAAAAAAACGTGTAGGTGCGCATAATAAGATTCTGTTCCTTGGTCAATAATAAATTTAAATGTCCATACCTTTGAAGGTCAAGTTGGATATTCAAATCCATTTATTTTAAAAGCACCTGGAGGAAACCCACGTGAACATGGGGAGAACATGCAAACTCCACACAGAAATGCCAGCTGATCCAGCCAGGACCCGAACCAGCAACCTTCTTGCTGTGAGGCGACAGTGCTAACCACTGAGCCACCATGTCACCATTGTCCATTTCATCAAAATAAACATAAGACCATTCTCAAGTCCATCATGGTCAAGAAACTTGTTTTACCTTCTTCTATGACCCTCAGGTCATGGATAATAGAGCATAAATACATTAGACACCCTCTAGTGGTGTGAAAGAAAATTACAACCAAAAAATGGCTCCTACAAAAATTTTTTGCTGAAAATGTTATGCTGGTTTAGATCATAGTTGCTTTGCATTTATCTATATTGTTGGATATTAAATATAAGATTTGCATGCTGTTAGTGTGGTCATTTATTGACTACTTTTGTATTTTTGGTTTTGTGTGCTTTTCAGCTGGTTAGCCTAATCATCAGACCAGAAAATGGCAGCTTATTTTCTATGACATCAGTGAGAATTGTGTATGTCTTGTAGAATTTTTTAAAACTAAAACTTAAGTTAAAATGAATTTCCTTTTAACTTGACAGTCCACAATCAAGTTACGTATGATTTTCATTCTTCATTTCTGGTTAGGCAACACCACATTTTGAGTTGGTATTTTGTAAGTCGACTGGTTTTGTTTTGTTTTGTTTCAGTTTGTTTTGTTTTGTTTCGTTTCAGTTTGTTTTTTGTTTTGTTTTGTTTTGTTTCAATTTGTTTTGTTTCAATTTGTTTCGTTTCGATTCGTTTTGTTTTGTTTTGTTTCGATTCGTTTCGATTAGTTTTGTTTCAGTTTGTTTTGTTTTGTTTTAATTTGTTTTGTTT
>CAIGQW010000259.1:10711296-10733306 GCA_903798125.1 Danio choprae
AATACTTTTAGCTCAATAAATTACTAATTTACTGCTTAATAATAGTTAGTAAGGTACACTGAAAAAAATGTAGGGATCCACACTAATCCTTCATGTTGTCTTCATGTGTTAAGTTAACTTAATAGTTTTTACAAATTTAAATGGATTGAACAAAAAACAGTTGTCTAAAAAAACTCAAGATTTGTGTTGATTCAGCTCATTTTAAATGAGTAGTTTATACAAACAGCAAGTATATGAGAGAGTTGAGTGTATATAAGATCACACTTTATCGGTGTGAATAAACAGTTAATATCGTAATAACAGGCAGGTAATAAACCAGTAGTTAATAGTGAGAATAACTAAAGTGTTACCCAAACTTTTATTTTGTATGTGATTATTTATGATTAATTGTTCAAATAAAGTACTGAAGTACTGTTTATTTATTTTTTTACTTTAATTCTACACTGTAAAAAATGCAGGGTTTTGTACAATCCATTCATGTTGTCCCAACACAAATCGATTAAGTTAACCTTATTGTTTTACAAATTTAAGTGGATTGAACATAAAACAATAAAGTTGTTAAAAAAAAAAAACTCAAGGTTTGTGTTGATTCAGCTCATTTTAAATAAGTATTGTTTGAACAAGCAGCGGCGGTGCGGTGGCAGAGTGGGTAGCGATGTTGCCTCACAGCAAGAAGGTCGCTGGTTCGAGCCTCGTATGGGTCAGTTGACATTTCTGTGTGGAGTTTGCACGTTCTCCCCGTGTTGTCGTAGGTTTCCTCCGGGTGCTCCGGTTTCCCTCACAAGTCCAAAGACATGCGCTATAGGTGAATTGGGTAAGCAAAATTTTCAGTAGTGTATTTGTGTGAATGAGTGTGTGTGGGTGTTTCACAGTGATTGGTTGCAGCTGGAAGGGCATCCGCTGCGTAAAACACATGCTGGATAAGTTGGTGGTTCATTCCGCTGTGCCGACCCCTGATGAATAAAGGGACTAAGCTGAAAAAGAAAATGAATGAATGAACAAGCAGCAAAAATATTTTTGAGAGTATATAAGATCATACTTTATCAGTGTGAATAAGCAGTTAATATCGTAATTACAGGCAGGTAATAAACCAGTTGTTAATAGTAAACTAAAATGTTACCCAAACTTTTATTTTGTATGTGATTATGATTAATTGTTCAAATAATGTACTGAAGTACTGTTTTACTTTAATACTACACTGTAAAAATGCAGGGTTTCACACAATCCATTCATGTTGTCCCAACACAAATCATTTAACTTAATTGTTTTTACAATTAAAAAGTTAACTTAATTGTTTTTACAAATGTACAAAATACAAGTGGATTGAACATAAAACAATTAAGTAAAACACCTCAGGAATTGTGTTGATTCAGCTCATTTGAAATAAGTAGTTTAAACAAGCAGTAAAGAGCCTTTTTTGAGTGTAGATTGTCACACTATACTCTGCACTATACTATAATCGCACTATAACAGAGGTGAGTGTGGCTTGTCCTGGTCGTTTAACTTCCCATAATGCAAACGAACTTGCGTTAATAGTTGTCTTGTTTGTTTCTCCATTAATTAGCAGTGATTAGATCAAAGGCGTTCAGCCAGCGGGCAGGATCTGAAGCAGATCAGACACACACTTCAGTCTTGAGGTAATTACGAAATGACAGGTAACACTCTATACATATGCATACACTAATTTACATATTCTGGGCTTAGCCAGCTCTTATTTTGTTTTTTTTTTTTGGGGGGGGGGGGATAAGTCGGGTCAAGCTAACATCTCGAATCTTCAGCCCTGGAGAGATAAAGCGGAGTCCTTTTATCAGTTGACTATGATGGATCTCGCTGTGCTACTCTTCCGTTTTGCAGAAAACGCAAGACTGCTACTGTTTAAAGTAACGGCAAATGACTGTATTTTGCCATGCACTCTAAATGACGGTCTTGGCTGGATAATAACTGCTCTCTGTAAAGTTATTTCATGAGTAATTTCAGTAAAAACTCCAGCTCCGCCGAATTAGCCGGAACATGTCGTTCTTCTCGGAAGCATGAATTACATCCAATTATTCCAGCATTGCGATGACCAGCGTCGTTTCGCCCGTTAGCGAAAGACGTCAGTCTGTCTGTTCAATCTGCTTGTGAACATGTTCCATCATTTGTTTGCAAATCAGTGGCATCTCTCCTTGCTTTTTTTTTCTGGTATTTTGGAGAAGACGAAGCAGCATTGGTGGAATATTTATGCCGTCGAGAAGGTGCAGCAGCATCTGAAGGGGGTAAACAGAGACGAGCTGCTCCGGCGAACAAAAAGGAAGGATTACAGAAATAGAGAGAGAGAAGGAAAAAAAGGCAGCAGGCAAAAGGCAGGCCTCCTCTGGGGTGCAGAGCGTCTAAATAAATAATGCATACTGATGGGGGGGCTCATTAACCCAGCTCTTTCAATTCTGAGGGGACGTGAAATGTGTTCCTGCGTTGCATAACTACACTACTGCCGCATGACACACTTTGTCACGTAAACGCGTATACCTACAGCATGCAAATCAGGCAGGGTTTAAGACGCCAAGGCACAGAGGAACTGACATTCTTCATTATCCAGTCATTTCAGTAGTTAGTAGTGTTTACTGAGCCATGCTCGAGTACATTATTGCTCATATGTAACATTGGGAATTTCAAATAAACCTCCCCAGTCAAGGGTTATGTTGGGCACAATATGTCGTTTCATTACGTGTTAGATATTTAGCTAACTTATGCACTTGGATTTATCCCAAATGTTCGAAGAATGTTCAAATCCAAAAAATAAGCAACTTTAATGGTGTCACGGTCTGTTAATGGCGTATACTACACTATTTTTGGCTTGTTTTATTAGGCGTCACAGAGCAGCATTATAACAGAAGCCTAAAATGTATTTAGTATAATAATACACAGAATTCTACTCCACAGGATCATGAGCGGAAGAACCGGAAGTGAATAAGGCATAATAAAAGCTCTGCTGCTTTCAGGCTTCCTCTGCTTCATACTTCCATGATAGTAAGTGTTGAATACTTAAGCTTATCCATGATTTCTGCAGGAGTCCTGTAAGATGTAATGAAGACCACAGCTCCCATGATTCCACACTCAGTCACTGCATCATTTGTTTGTTGTGAATACACTCCCTCTAGTGGTGAAAATTACGTATTGTGCCTTTAAACTAGGATGATTGGAATTTCCTCAATTCTTAGGTCACCGTTTAGTGCTATTTAAAAGTTATTTTAACAGGAGGTTAAAAACAATAAAAAATGTTTTTTGCTTAAATGGGATTCTTGACTGTTTCTGGTTATTTTATTGGCTTGTTTTTTATCCGTATAATTCAAGTTCTTAAGTTTAATTGAAAAAGGCTTACAGTGCTTATGTTATAAATTTTGTATTGTATTTATATTATTTATATTAAGTTATTACAAATAAGTTTCGGTTTTCAGCCAAGTGCACTCAAACAAAGTAGGGCAGAGTGGGGACGAAAGTAACGTGGGACAAAAGAGCCTTTCCAGGCTCTAACAGCAAATTCGGAATGCAACCCTTGATGGAGCTGCCAATATCAGCTGATTTCGGGACAAAAAGTCCTCAGTCCTTTTTTCCTTATTACAAGTTGTGTTTCTCTTTTCATGTGTCACACTAATGATCAATCTACAGGTTATTTAGTGCAATAACACATCTTTGAGTTTGCAATGTGTGAGTTTGTCAGTTTAAAAGTAAATCCAGTTTAAATGGCTAAAGTTCCTGTGGGGACGAGAGTAACACTGCTATTTATGTCCCACTGCTAATATTTATACCTTATTTTTTTGCTTCCACATTAGAGTTTGCAGTGTTTGGCTTCAGATGTTTAATCAAATTAAATCATATTGCCAATAATAATATAAAAAAATCCAAAATTGTAGAAAATGTTAACATTTTGTATTGTTGGTTTGCTTTTAAAACATTTGATGGAAGTGAAATTTAAAAGGCAGATATATTTAAAATGAGCAAGATTAAGCCAGTAAATCTAGCTAATATTGTTGCTGAAGGGGTCAAAAGTAACAATGTGCAACTTTTGTTTAAAGTGAAGTTATATTGGAGTTGTTCTACATTGATACAAAATACCAGCTGATTTTGATAGAGCACTGTTGTGAGTTAGTAACCACAGCAAAACTATATACCTGCTAAAAACATTCTTTTAAAATTAGGCTTTTATGAAAAATGATACTTTCGTCCCCGCTCTCCCCTTTTTTCACAGTTAAAATGAGCTCATACAACACAATCCTTGATATTTTTTTTGGGACAACTTGATGGTTTCATGTTCAATCCACATAAATTTGTAAAAATCTATTTGTGTTGGGACAACGTGAAGGAATTGTGTGGAACCCTGCATTTTTACAGTGTGTATCTATAAGTGTTGGTTTCGCCCCAGAATTTTCATTTGGTACATCCATAGTTCTAATGTCTATTTATCTATTTAGTCTGCATTTACATTGCTAAACGCACATATATTTTGACAAAATCATTTATTTTTGCCCAAACCATTGCTATGCCTATGCAGTTTCAACAGTGACAATAAAACATTTTACAGCAGTATTTTTCTTCTGTGGAAAAGCGTAATAATGTAATTTCAGGATAATAAGAAGTTCAAACAGCCTTTTTTGGAGCAGATTTATAATTTCTATAGCATTAAATGTAATGTGATCAAATGATGCATTCTTGCTCATTAAAAACTGTATTTCTTTTCAAAACATCTCACTGACTCCAGACTTTTAAAGCACTCATTTCAGCTCGCAGTCGGATTAACCCCCATCTAAACCCCTTTTGCAGCACCTTCTAAGTGTACATGTTTAAAAGCACACCATCGGCTCACAGAAGTAGATATAATGTTGATAAATTATTCACGAAACACTCTAGACGATGTGATCGAAGCAGCCCAAGTGACCAAGAGGAGAAATCATGACCCCGTTTATAATCCTGAAAGCAGAAAAGGTTCATCTCAATAAAAACCGCCTGCTTTCCTAAATTCTGCATTCAAGACGGGTGCATGGAGGCTCTTCTTCCAAGGGCACATTTGAGATGGATCCTGGCCACTTTTGCATTCCCTCTGTTTATTCAAAGCCAGATTTTTAGACCGGACACACCTGTCGGGGGTAGAAGAGGTCAGGGACTCTCTACCGTCGCACTCCATCATCAGACGTCTAATTTAATCCCAATCCAGAGGCGTCAGACACTGCTTTGGAACTACTCTGGAAAATTAAAAACTGCCCGTCTTTCTTCCAGTAACATCTCTTGGACAACCTTTGGCTGCTTGGCCGTTTCAGATATTTTGCATTTCATTGATTTAGCTGAGTTTCTCTTGCTCTCTCTTTCTCTCTCTCTCTCTCTCTCTCTGCAGTCTCATCCTCATTCTTGCTCCATTGATTTTGTGATAAATGATGGTCGACCTTTATAAGCACTTTGCAATGGTACTTTTTTTTAAAGTATTTTGAATTGTCATTTAAATGGTTAAGATTACATCATAATACGAAATATGAAAAAGAGTTACATTTAGTCATTTAGCAGACGCTTTTGTCCAAAGCGACTTACAATTGAGGAGGCATTCAGCGATTCAACAAGAATAGGCAATACATACAAGAAGTGCTAGTTATTCAAAGTAACTTATTTGTGCTCAGAGAATTTAGTGCTAGTAGGAAGGTTTTTTTGAGAGAGAGAGGGAGAGAGAGAGAGAGAGAGAGGGAGAGAGAAAGAAAGAAAGGGCTTCTATAGGTGGTTTTGGTATTTTTCACCAGGGTTCAGGTGTTCTCTGAAGAGATGGGTTTTTAGTTTATTAGTTTAGTTGTTTGAAGGATACCAGTAAATCAGCAGACTGCGTGGGAATGGGAAGATCATTCCACCACCGGAGAACATTGAATGAAAAGGTTTTGGAATGTGACTTATAGGCTCTCTGCGATGGCACCACAAGGCAGTGCTCATACCCTGACCGGAGGCTCCTGGAAGGGATGTAGACCTTCAGGAGCAGGTGGAGGTAAGAGGGTGCAGTGCCAGTGCTGTCCTGTAAGCAAGCATCAGTGATTTGAACTTGATCCAAGCTTATTGAGTATCCATGATTGGCATGGGCCGGTATAAGATTCTGATGGTATGATAACCTTGGAAAAAAACATCACGATTTCACAGTATTTTGATTACTGCTCTAAAATATGTTCTTTTTAAATGTCTGGGTAAAAACCCAAAAACTTTTCACCTTTGAACACAATATATTTTATTTTGAGAAACATTTAAAGTATTTCGAAACAGTAAACATGTCAGGCTAAATCATTCAAACGAATCATTGGCTTCTGCTGTCTTCATTAGTGTCAAAAACACAGATTTCTTTACTATTTAAAATGGTATCTTTGGATATCTTTTCTGCTGGAGATACTGTTGTCCTAAACAAAGGTAAAAAAAAAAAAAAAAAAAGAGAGAAAATCTTACATGTACTGTAGGAACGGTATAACAGAACATTTTGGCGGTTTTAAAACCTTGACTTTTCCAGACCGTGGTATACCTTGAAAACGGTTATCGTCCCATGCCTGATCCATGATCCATTATCCATGTTTTTTTCTGAGCAAAAAAGAATGACTTTCATACATTTTAGCATGATTTAGAAAAGGCACATCATGAAGTGTTTTTCAGAATAATAAAGACCTGAAAAAATAAATAAATCAAATAAAAAACCTGTGCCATGCATATTTATAACAAACTCATTCGATGACGCATTAAAAACTCTATCTGAAGATCACAGTGCAGCTCCAAAATACTCATTAATTATCATTTGAAATCATCACCCTTCACACTTTACCCAATTTGTCAGCAAGAAGTATTTAATTATTTAAAATATAAAACGATTTTTGTTTGATCACTGTTTTTATGCGTATGTTATACTTGAATCTGAAGCTGGCATGCTTTTAGAAATGTTTATATTCATTTTCAGGCAAAAAAACTTCCACATAAGGTGATTTTTAATTGCCAAATAATATAAATATTACAAATGTAGACATTAGCTAATCAGCTTACATTGTAAGACTCAATCATCAGGCACACATGTTCCAGTTTGTGCGATTCATTTGGTAATCTGCAATGTCATTAAGGGTGCTGGGTGAAAAAAAATGTTCTCCAATATTTTGAATTTGGACTGCAACACAAAGTCAACCACTAGGTTAAACACTGCTAGACTAGAGGACTAGTGGTTAGTGCGTCGACACATAGAACTCAGGCACTCATCTCAACCCAAGTTCGATTCCCAGCTTGAGGTCCTTTGCCAATCCGGTCTTTTGTCTCGACTCTACACTGTCCTATACATAAGGGTTAAAAAACCCTAAAAATATATCTATTTTTCATTTAAATTATCTAACTTTCATATAGACAGAAAATATGTTGTATAGTAGTTTTTCTAATTTATCCATTGCATTCATACTCATCTCAATAAATTTAGACAATTACACATTAATGTATCATTTACACATTTATGTATAAATACAGTTATATACTGTAGCGGTTTAGGATCAGTATAGGATTTTTTTCATGTTTTTAAAAGAACACACTTAGTTTTATCCATTTTTGGTCAAATTTGACCATTCTCTTATCTGGCGGGAGGACTTTTAGCTTAGCTTAGCATGGATCATTGAATAGGATCAGACTATTAACATCTTTCTTAAAAATGACCAAAGGGTTTCCATCATTTTCATATTTAAAGGTTGACTCTTCTGTAGTTACATTGTGTACTAAGAACAATGAAAGAGAAAATTAGCTATACGCCAATATTGCACTTTTTTTTAACTTATTTATTTGTAGTTCATATTGCTGTTTACTTTGTTGCTCTTCCAATTGCCTATTAAGCTAAATAATTATATTTTTAATGTACCATAAACCAAAGTAATAATTTCATGTACAGTGAACCTGATTCCTTACTGTTCATATGACAATAAACACTTTGAATCTTTTTTAATCTTAGCAAGTTTCAACTTTGATTTATCGACATTGATCACCAGTTACTGCATTGAAAAATCTCATTGAAAATATGCAATATTGGCTTGCTCTGACGCTGCAAAACTCTATTTTAAAAGTAAAGTCCCAGCATGGTTTCTGAACAGCAGCAGGGGAACAGATGCCCCACAATGATGATGACCAGCCAGCGAGTCTTGTCTGATGACAGATTTGCCTACTCATATTACAATTAGCAGGACGGTTGCATCCAATTAGGTAATTGCATTTTAAAAAGTCGCTTGTCACAGGTATTCTCGCTCAATCTTAATAAGAGCAGCGCATTCTGCCCGCCATCAAAGGCATTCCAGTCTAATTCAGGAAATGAGCTTCACAAACAATTATTGTAAATCGCAGGAAGGAGATATGAAAGAGTGACATTTTGTGCGAGTGCCATGAATGTCTCTGTGAAATATTTCCATTCAGGTCATGGAGGGAATTAAGCGTTCAGCTGCTCGCACAAACTACAGGCAATGAACCTTTTCCAGTTGCAAGGACAATTGAATATTCAATCACCGTGTCAAAGGCAGGGCTGTAGCAATCATAAAAATGGACTTTAACATCAACAGACAGTGTACAACAATAATTACTATTTTGATGACGCAGTGACTGAGTGTGGAATCATGGGAGTTGAGGGCTGTTTCTCAATTACAAGAATGTAGAAAACAGACTCGCGTTCTCGTGGAGACCATTCTTGCCAAGTTTCCTTGGAAGAACAAACTTGGGAGACTGCAAGAACAGAGAATGCGTCCTGTGTTTTTCCTGGTGGTCATGTGACCTTCATGCATCTTTAATGGAAAATTATTTAAACATTACACCATTCATACAACGATCCCTTTTCAATATAAATACAAACACGCACGCACTCACCAGCCACTTTATTAGGTACATCTTACTAGTACTGGGTTGGACCCCCTTTTGCCTTCAGAACTGCCTTCATTCTTTGTGGCATATATTCAACAAGGTACTGGAAATATTCCTCAGAGATTTTGGTCCATACTGACATGATAGCATCATGCAGTTGCTGCAGATTTGTCGGCTGCACATCCATGATGCAAATTTCCCGTTCCACCACATGCCAAATGTGCTCTATTGGATTGAGATCTGGTGACTGTGGAGGCCATTTGAGTACAGTGAACTCATTGTCATGTTCAAGAAACCAGTCTGAGATGAAAGTAGCCATCAGAAGATGGGTACACTGTGGTCATAAAGTGATGGATATGGTCAGCAACAATACTCAGGTAGGCTGTGGCGTTGACATGATGCTCAATTGGTACTAATGGGCCCAAAGTGTGCCAAGAAAATATCCCCCACACATTACACCACCACCACCGGACTGAACCGTTGATACAAGACAGGATGGATCCATGCTTTAATGATGTTGACGGCAAATTCTGACCTTACCATCTGATGTCACAGCAGAAATCAAGACCAGGTAATGTTTCTCCCAATCTTTTATTGTCCAATTTTGGTGAGCCTGTGCGAATAGTAGCCTCAGTTTCCTGTTCTTAGCTGACAGGAGTGACACCCGGTGTGGTCTTCTTCTGCTGTAGCCCATCTGCCTCAAGGTTCGACATGTTGTGCGTTCAGAAATGCTCTTCTGCATACTACCTCGGTTGTAACGAGTGGTTATTTGAGTTACTGTTGCCTTTCTATCAGCTCGAACCAGTCTGGCCATTCTCCTCTGGCCTCTGGCATCAACAAGGCATTTGCATCCACAGAACTGCCGTTCACTGGATATTTTCTACTTTTCAGACCATTCTCTGTAAACCCAATAGATGGTTATGTGTGAAAATCCCAGTAGATCAGCAGTTTCTGAAATACTCAGATCAGCTCGTCTGGCACCAACGACCATGCCACGTTCAAAGCCACTTAAATCTCTTCTTCCCCATTCTGATGCTCGGTTTGAACTGCAGCAGATCGTCTTGACCATGTCTACATGCCTAAAAATGCATTGAGCTGCTGCCATGTGATTGGCTGATTAGAAATTTGCGTTAACGAGCAGTTGGACAAGTGTACCTAATAAAGTGGCCGGTGAGTGTATATAGTTTGAGTAATCATTCAAATTTCGTGAGAATCACTGCAATCCTTTTTAGAGCATTTTTATAGGGGGAAAAATGCATTCAACTTGCTTTCACAGACCACCTTTAAATTGGATGCCTTAGCCACTAATGAGGCTTGTTATTGTGTTTATATTCACATTTATTTATGCTTTGTATTATAAAGCTTTCTTGACATAAATCTTGACAGATGATATACTTCTTTTCATTATGTGTGTGTTACTGCTGCTCTAAAAACTGGTCGGCACCAGTCTGAAATCATGTAGACCTACTTTATAAACTAATTGTGCATAATTGAGCCCAGTAGTACGTCCAAATTCATAGTTTTTGTAAAACAGTTGGCAATTAATACAAGAAAATTATGGAATTGCTTATGTGTGACAAAATGGTGGCTGTAATTCATGTACTCATAGCCTACTAGATAGAACACAATTGTTTTTAACAGATTTTGAGTCAAGTTCTAATAGACAAGGTTAATCTATGTCAAGTTTCTTCATGTTTTGGGACATGCTCAGGGGAGCGCACAATGTAAACCAATGCAAATCGCCATCGAAAAAGCTGATGAAAAAACGCTCTATGTTTGTGTCTAAGTAGCTGAAAATATGAATTCCATAATAGTCAGTCTCCAGCGCTAAAGTGGAACTAGAGAAGCTGAGCATGGATGGAGTGGGAGCGGATCAAATAAATGAACCAGCTTATCCGTAAATGACAGTGTATCAATGGGCTGCTGCAAGGAAACGCTTCCATATTTCTTCTTTATTTGTGGTGTGAGCACTTACACTTTATTGCAAATCAGTGTATTTATGATACAATAAACCTACAGAGATCAATGAGATCCAGGTTCCTGTCTCTCACATTCCCAGAATGCATTGCGCTGTGGCGATACATTCCCATTCTCTATTTAAATGTAGCAGCCTGCATTTGGGTATAGCCTACATATGATATGATGTAGCCTACATGATTTTCAGACAGTTACTATAGTTTATATTCCTCTGTAGAAAGGCCTACAAGAACATAAAATAATTTACAATATTTATTTGTAACCTGTAGCCTATATTGTGTCGTGTCAAGCAATGCAGTCAATAGACACTTTTCACATTTCCGGGTTCAGCGAAAGTCACCATAGTTGGGTAAACTTAGAGCGCAGTGAATGGGACAGTACAACAATTTTTTTTTACAATCCTATTTGCTGAAATAATAAAAGAAAAACTCAACGATAGTGTTATCAGGACATTCAGAAAATGGGAAAAACAGTGTTAGACTGATAACGGCAGCAAGAAGAAAGAATAACATCAAAATTACTGTCCCACCCATAGAGACTGCATTAGAAACACCTTGCATAAGTGGTCATTTGTTTTTTTGTAATTTGATGCAAAGATTATATAATACATATGTAAATACATATAAATGTACATACGTTTTTAAAAAACAATCTAAATATTAAAAACTTAACAGTCTAACAGTCTTGTGAAAAGGGCCCAAATGGACTTCCATATTCTCATAATAGTGCTAACATAATCTATCTATTGTAATTTATCTTTATGTTTCCTTTGTGAAAGATTTGTGCAGTATGATAATGTAATATAATATAATGTAAGCAAATAACTTCTCTTAAGTGTACGTTGGCGTACTGATCTGTAACCTGTTCATGCAGCCAATCATCCGTTCTCGCGATATCCGCTCAAATCTACGACACGTGACGTCGACGTCGTTGAAACTGGCGGCGGATTTTTCTGTTATGCCTAAACTAACTAACTAATTTAATGGGGAGCAACAAAACTACGAGACTGGATCTGAACCCCTGCACGACACACTTTATCTCGTTTCTGTACAGTAAGTTACATGAAAAACACGCAATAACACTTACATGAGCAGCAGCTAGTTGTCACTCTCGCTGGGTTTACACACAGCCAAGTGGCAGGTGGGTTATTATCGTGTCATTTTCGTTTAATATTGCGTAAACTTACCAGGTGCTGTATGCGTTTTTTTGACAGAAAATACAAAAATACTAGCATATATAATGTTTAACAATATTTAGCAAACAGGTTTCCAATACCCAATAGAAACTTGGTTTGCCTATTGTAGCCATCGAAATGAGGTCGATAAAGTGTGCATATATTGTACACCCTCTTAAATTAATGGGGTTAATTTTACGTACAAACCCAAATGTGGGTTCTTTTAACCGAACATGTTGATTTAACTTAATATGATTTGTCCCCCCCCCCCCCCTAAATATTTACCTTACCTTGGTATTATGTTTCCTTTTTAACTTACATCCTGTAAGAGGTGTAAAATATAATCCCCAATCACAGATCAATACTGCGCACAGGTTTTATTTGAAATGCAGTTTTTATTCATACAATCTTACCAACGTTTAAACTAACAGGCATTTTAGAAATAACAATCAAATTAACATCAGGTATTCGTTAATATAATGAATAAATGCATTTCTTTCATTCAAAATGGCACATATTGATTTATTTAGCTGACACCTCTCATATTGTCACATAATATAAAATAATTACAGCGCATTAGAGACTTTTATTGATAGAATAATATTTGAACAAACTTTTATATGCATCAAATTGAAGCCATGGAGCACTGAAAAAGATAGAAATGCTAGAATAACTTATAGATAGTCCCAGACACTAACCCAACAATTGCTATATTAAATGCTTCATGAATTTGATTTATGATAAAACCAAAATTTGAAGATGTCTTTTAGAGATGGAGACAGCTTAGAGCACACTATCAGTAATGCTCACTTCTGTTGCTGTCTTCAATCTGGCAACCCTTGTGAGGGTCAATTTTGAGTTAGTCAATAGCACGTTGCAACTTTACCCATAGTTATCCTTTTTAAACATGACTGGCAACCATATTCTGTGGGAATGTTTTTATTGTGATGAAAGTTTCAGCTTTTAATTTGTTTTTAAATTATCAGGAACATAATTTACTTTTTATAGCTGCATTTAGTATTGATTTGAGGGTTCTCAAGAACAACCCACATCCAATTTATTATTCACACCGCTTCGACACCCTGACTAAATGATTATTTCAACAGTAAGTGTTTAGTCTTCAGAAAGCAAGGGCATTATCACTTGGGTGTTTATTTGAAGCGACCCTGCATGCATATTATTGTGAGATATTAAGAACAAGAGCTTAGCTTTAAATACGGTAACAACAGTTATGGTGCCTTGACCTCTAAATCCTGGCATTAGTAAGCGAGCGTGAGCGTTTCTTAAACACTGAAAGCAGTTGAGAGAGCAGCGCTGGGGTCCTGCAGGACTCTGACGCTCTTATCACACTCCAAGTTCTGCCATGGTGGAGTCAATGAACCGTAGCCTGAAAGAAGCCATTGCCAAATCTCTCCCCCGCGTAGTCTTTAAGCTAAGTATCAACACAACTACAGGTGCTGTTGAAGGACCCCGACCGTCCCCACAGATCTACTGGCCCATAGCCACAAAATAAATGAAGGTTGTACCTTGATATCAGTGTGAATGCCTCAGCGTACACAGTTTGAAATTAAAGATGCAGAGTGTGCAGTTTCCCAAGCTACTTTAGTATGATTACTGTATGGTGTCATATAGAGAGTAGGGGTGCACAATATATCGCAAAATTATAGTTTTCATGAAAATAGTATATGCAAGAATATATATGTATCGCAGACGTGTGAACAATTGCATTTATTTGATACATTGGTTGTTTGTCTAAATTTTACCAGATTTGATCAGATGGAGCCTTACTATCTTTATTCCCGACTCCCCAGTAATTGCTGTTCTGCTATTGGCTGGAGATGCCAAGAGCTGAAAATAAATACTAATGGCGAGAAAATGACAACAGCCAATCAGAGTCAGAATATCTGCTGAGGTCTTTGGGCCCCATCATACACCTGGCGCAATAAGGTGCAAGACGTGTTTTTTTTTTTTGCTATTTTCGAACCAGCGCAATCCTAATTTTCATTTTTTGCGCCACGTTGTTTAAATAGCAAATCCATTTGCGCCACTTTGGGGACTCATGGGTGTTCCGGTCTAAAAAGGAGGTGTGTTAAGGCACATTGTTGGTGCGTTGCTATTTTGAGAAACTGAAATAGACTACACCATTGACCAAGTAAAAGCTGGTCTAAAGTCTAGCCAGAGTTTGTTAGTTATGCGCCTATGCAGGTTCAAACGCTTAATATACACAGGATGTACAGCAATACACAAATATCTTTACATATGAAAAAAAATAAAGGAATAAAATGTTTCAAAAATTATTTACTACATAAATATAAAAACCACTGCCTCCTTGCCTTCTTCATGTCCAGGGGGCTTTTTATCATTTTATTCATGACAATTTGTATTTGTAATGTTATTATTATTATTAGCAGTAGTATTCATTATATGCATATTTATATTTGTTTGAATAAAAACACGTTTAGATTTGTCCATCTGTCAGGTGTTGGAGACGTCTGCATCACCATATGGGACATAAGAATAGGACGTGTGTTTGGATATAACAAATTTTTTTGACCACACTTCATTATTATTGTTCATTTATTCGTTTGCTGGAAATTGGATCTGAATTTAGAAAGATTTTGAAACAAATCTTTGCGCTTAACAAATGAAATTAAATATGTAGGCTAATGGATGTCTTCAGTGGAGTGTGTACATTGCCATTTCCTTATCCACGAATGTAAAGGTGTAAAGTAAAGAGTACATGTAAAGCAAAGAGAAAGTAAACAGGCCGAATGGACATTCTTTGTGCAGATGGTCTGTTAAATCTCGCTGTGAAGCATGCAGTTTTTCCATTCAGTTTTTCCACTTACAAAGTCCTTCATGTTAATAGCAAATGCGCCATGACGCGTCGCAACTGACTCTTAAAGAGAATGGGAGATGAGAGATGATACTTTTCCGTCCTTAAAATAGCAAAAGTGGATTCGGACACGCCTTTAATGCTTTTGCGCCATGGGCTTTAGACTTTGTGCCTAGATTGTTAAAGTAGAGCCCATAGAGTTTTAAAGACTAAATGTTTGCACTTTGACCCAGTTTTTTAGTCTGAATTAGAATTATTTAGACCTAAAAATATTTTGTATCTGTTCATATTAATTTCATTACATAAATAAATGATTTAAAAATAGCATTTTTCTAGGGAAATGTTATTGACCTTATTATTTGTGTACAAGCGGACGCCATAATTGAAATCTTTTTGGCTCGAGACTTTCCGTTCAGTTCCATTGATTTTTAGATGTTAAAAGCAGCTCGTTATGCTACTTGAAATTGCAAACTGATATTTTCATATTATATTATTTTTCTTTTTATGTTTAGTCATGAACACACTTGTTTGTAGAGCAAGCAGTTTGACCGTTTTCTGCTGTTTATTATTCCTAGTAATTTCTCCCATAGGCAACTGAATCGGAAGTTCTAAAACAATCGCAAAAACAAGCACACTTCCGCGTTGTAGAATAAGGTCTATATCGTATAAGTAATATCTTTATTGCAATACTCAACAATAGTATCGTATCGTGCAGCCCTAATAGAGAATGTAGAATGTGTATGGCGCAAGCATGCCGTTTGTTGTATTGTTGTAACTAGCAATGCATGGAAGTAGGGGTGTATGGATACACTCAAGCCATGATTCGATACATACCTTGATACCGATCTCACCATATGATATTATCTTGATACAGTATGCTAATGAAATTACTTTAATTCTAGTATTATTGTTATTTTGAGCATATGGTTGAAGAAAAAGGTTATATTATAATATGTAGACCTACTGATGGTTAAAATGCACAATTTTGTACAGTTGGTGGACTTGAATAGAATTTAAAATGGTCCTTTTTCCTAATGCACAGGACAGTGATGACTAGGCATGAGCCGGTATAAGATTCTGATGGTTTGATAACCTTCTTTTTAAATGTCTAAAATTAATTTTTAAGAAGCATTTATAATATTTTGGAACAGTAAACATGTCAGGCTAAATAATTCAAATAAATAATTGACTTCTGCTGTCTTCATTAGTTTCAAAAACACAGATTTTTGTTATAGCTTGAAAAGACATCTTTGGAAATCTTTCTTTTCTTTGCACTGTTCAGACCCGAAGCATGCTTGGATGTTAATGTAAAAGTGATTTGTTTTTCAAATGTTTGTTGAATCATGGGCTGACCAGTAGCTTTTTATGATGGTCCTTTGCTGCTGGAGGTACCTTTGCCCTAAAGTTTTTGACAACACATAAAACCCCCAGTATATAACAGAAACAGTATAAAAGAAAATTATTTGTTTTAAAACCGTGACTTTTCCAAATCACAGTAAACCTTGAAACCAGTTATTGCCCCATGCCTAGTGATGACATCAGAAAAAACATTAGTTCAGAATTATTATTTATGTTAGTTACACACATATGGTTGACTTTGGCATTGACTACATAATAGAGCAAAAGTCAATGAATAAGAGTAAAGGATTTTGACCTAATCTGAACACCCATAGAGATACCAGAGACACATCTGAATATATGTTAACACCAGGTGGAAACTTCTGTCACTTTTCTTTGTTCTTGTCCAGTAAATATAGCATCTACTCTCTATCTGAAGTGAAAACACATCTTCAATTTTAGTCTCTCGCTTAAATAAAGTGAGGGCTGCTATGAGTTAAAACCTTGGTAAAAGTGCAGATGCTCTGTAAATAGCTGTGTTTGGATGTCCTTTGCTGCAGGGTCACACTAAAAAAATATTTAGAGAAAAACATGAGTATTTTTTTTGTGTAAATCTGCATAAATTTAGTCATGACACTGAGTTTAATGCAACACTTTACATGAGAATGGTTTTGCAAACTGTGTTTTCCAATAAGAGCCTATTTTCTGCAATGACGTTTTTTGTTTTTCAACCCATGGTCATCATGTTTTCATCCTACTGTTTCATGTTTTTCCCATTTCTACAATGAGGTCCGGTGATTAATTATTTTGTCGTTTGAAAACTAAATGATAAATATCATGGAGTATATTTGTGCTCCAATAAGCTCAGTGCTGAAAGCATAAAATTGCTAAGGAGATAGCTCTCATTTATCAATTAATGTCTTCTTGTAGGGCAGTAGGAAAAAATCATTATCTCTGCGCACTTAGTTAATGTACCTTCCAGTAAGTGTCCAGTCCCTCGTACGGCCTTCAGCATAATAAGGGAAAGGGCAGAATATAACCGTAGGACGGTATAAAACATTAGCACACGCGGTCTTTAAATGACGCAGAGAAATAAAACCATTTATCAGAGGGTAAGGGTATAATTGGCCTATCCACCAAATGTCTTCCCGTTTGATGAATTGTGTTGTACTTGCTGTGTTTGGAGTTGGAGATGCAGTGATATTTCCTGCTGGCTGCACGTGGTTGGCTGATCATTTTTAAGATACTTTATAAATGGCTTAATTGGTGTTATTGCAGTATCAGGAACGAGATAGTGGTGCTTTTTCGGCTGGTGTGGCGAAGTCGTTAAAAACCCTGCAAGACCCATGAGCTTTCGTTGTTGTGCAAGGCACTTAACGTCAGGTTACTCCAGGGGGGATGTCCCTGTAGTAAATGTACTGTAAGTATAAAAGTGTCTGATTAATGAGGGCTAATTATGGCTGTGCCTGGAAAAGAAGGAACACCAGCATACTGATAACTGCGCAGTGTCCACTCCACACTGCCTTGAAGTGAGCAATGATTATGCAATTACAAATTACAAAAACTGTTTTAATTATTATAGTATATTATTCATTCATTAATTTTCCTTCGGCTTAGGCATTTAGTTGTCAGTCTCCACAGTAGAATGAACCACCAAATATTCTAGCATATGTTTTATGCTGCAGATGCCCTTCCAGCCACAGCCCAGTACTGGGATATTATATTATATTATATTATATTATATTATATTATATTATATTATATTATATTATATTATATTATATAGTTATTTAAAATTCCAGTACAAAAATTAAATATTTATTATCATGGTGCATTAATTTCTCAACTATGTTGAAAATGAAAGGTCAAGTTAATTTTCTTTGTGAGATGCATTACTGAATGTAGATATTAATTGAATCAAAAATACAATACTAGTAAACAACACACATTGACGTTACAGTCTAAAGAACATTTTGTTAAATGATTCCATTGAGATAGTTTATATATATATATATATATATATATATATATACATTTATGATAAATGTATATTATGTGTATAAGATATTTTAAAGAATGGTGGTTGCTGGCATCCATTGATGTCTACAAAATATATTTTGTTTTCAACAAGAAAGAAGATCAAATAGGTATTGAACAAGTGAAGTTTGCCTAAGTGTGTAAACGATGAAAGAATTTCCATTTTTGAGTGAACTATCCTTTTAAAATAACAATTTGTCTTAGTTCTGAATGCAAGAAACTTTTGTTTATAAGGATCCATTATTGTTAAGTGTTCCTGATGGAACTAATCATGCCAATAAAAAACAATACCAAAGTTTTTCAGTGAGCAGCTGCTAAAAGAAACATTTTTTCATATAGTTAAAAAAGGTTTAGTGCAATTATTAAAGGGTTTATTGAACCAATGCAATGGCACCAATGGAAAGAAAAAAAAACCTTCTGCAATGGAATAGTTGCAGAGTGTAAACGTTCTTCTAGGAATTATGAATGCCAATAAAAAACCTGCATTTTTTTGGGAGTGTATACAATTGTTTTGGCACTGTAAGATATTTTTCATTAAAATATCCAAAAAAAAACCCACTAGAACAATGTTTTTTTTTGTTTTATAGAAAACATAGAAGATCCTTTAATATGTTGTGCATTTTATTAGACATCACAAAGCAACATAACAAAAGCCTAAAATGTATTTAGTATAATAATACAGTGCTGCTGCTGCTGCTGCTTCTCCACAGGATCAAAAACTGGAAGCAGTGGACTGTGGCATAATAAAAGTTCCACTGCTTCCATGCCGCTTCGCGTTCTTCTCACATCAGCAATGGGGTATATGCTCAGCTAGTGTTTTTCCCCTACCGATACACTTCTGGTGAAAGGTTATTGTGACTATTTTCAATTTCAGAATCTTCTTTTACAACATTGTTGTAATGTAATTAAAATATAATGAATTAAATATCTTCTTTTTTGTTCAAATGTAGATAATAATACAAATTAATTATAATATAAAATATAAATATAGAATCTCAATGGAATCATTTAACAAAATGTTTTTTTAGACTGTAACGTCAATGCAAGTGTGTTGTTTACTAGTACTGTATTCTGGATTTAATTAATATTTATGTTTAGTAATGTATCTCACAACGTAGTAAATGAACCTGAGCTTTTTTTTTTTATTTATTAGACATCACAGAGCAGCATTATAACAAAAGCCTAAAATGTATTTAGTATAATAATACAGCACTGCTGCTTCTGCTTCTCCGCAGGATCAAAAACTGGAAGCAGTGGACTGTGGCATAATAAAAGTTCTGATGCTTATCTGCCGCTTTGCGTTCTTCTTACATTAGCAATGGGATATATGCACAGCTAATGTATCCCCCTATTAATACACTTCTGGTTAAAGGTTATTATGTTAAAGGTTATTTTCAATTTCATTTTCTTTTTCAGCATAATGTAATTAAAATATAATCAGTTAAATAGACTTAAGCATTCATTTAGCTGTTTAAGTGTAAAACGAGATGAAAAGCCATTTAAACACAAGTGCCGTCAGGAGCAGCAGGCTAGCACAGAAACTCCATTGAAAATACTGTGGTAAAATAAAAATTAATATTTTAAAGACATGGCGGGGAACAATGGAATTAAATGCAGTGCTTCTTGTCCAGTATGAGACCCACTTTCTATTGTATATCTATCAGGCAATGAAGATCTTTGATTTTTAAAGAAAACAGATCTTAAATGCTGCGATTTTTGTAACGGCATGCAGTTAACTGGAAGCGCATGAACTGGGTTACTGAAAATTAAAAGTCCTTCTGCATATAGCATATAGCTTCAGAGCTCTTTCATTTTGATGGCTTTACTTTGCTATACTTTTACTTTGCTTCATGCTTCCATGATAATCATTTTGAATACCTTTGCTCATCCGTGAACATGATTTCTCATAGGATGTAATGAAGACCACAACTCCCATGGTTCCACATTCAGTCACGCCGTTATCAAAATACATCCTTTGTTGGTTGTAAATAAGCACCTTCTAGCAGTATAATGTACGTACTCTGCCTTTAAACCTTTATGGCATTTACAACATGGAATAATAAATGATCCTTGGGGTATTTTTAGCTGACACATTCTGTCAAAACTAATACACCTTATAAAGGGGCATAATAAGACCTCATTAACGTCTAATCATATGTGGCCATTTAAGCTCTCCAGGACAGTCGTCATCATTGAACGTGATGAATCAGGAAAATCCTATGCTAATTTATAAGTCTTTTTCTGTCGGCCAGCACCTTCTCTGGTTCTACCTGACTGTGTGTGCAAAATCCCCTTATGTTTCTAGCAGCAGCTCATCTGTGTTTACATAAGAGTCTCGTGTGTGTGAGGGACACGGAGCTCACCGGATCAAGATGTGTGTGCCGAGACACTTCAGTGTGCCAGTCGTCCCCGTCAAAGGTCGCAGGTCTAATTAACCTAGTAGCTGCGTCCTGACATGCCTGAATCTGGATCGCAGAGCCAACAATATGTTTGGTGTCACCTTAAAGATTAGCGCCCGTCCGCCTCGAAGTTCGGAGTGTGCTAATCGCCCACACCCTTTGATGTCGCCCTCCTCTGAGTGTGCAAACTCTGGCTAATAATTGAAACCATCAAAGGCTCTCGCTCGTAATCCCTGACTATGGCAAATCCCCTACTCTACGTCTCGCTCTCTCTCTCTCTCCTTAAACCACAGCAAGGGAAAAAATAGGGGCGTCTTAAATTAATGTGCTTAGCTTTTCCATCAAGACATGACAGATCTTTGCAAATTATCCCTTTGAATAGGTCACGGTTTCACAGTTCTTCCCGGCTACAGTTTTTCTCTCGCTCCCCCCTCTCTCTGCCTTTTTTCCATTCCTCTTTTCATATTTTCTGGGGTTTCATTTGTCACTCGAACATTGATTTGAGAGCGCAATCCATTTTTGTTCCCTTAAAAGCATTAATACTCTCCGGATTTGTCGGGGAGAAGGGAAGACGGTACTGTCTACTGAACGTCCTTTGTGATTGGAAAAATTTTTGCATGATTAATAACCTAACGAGCGAAATGTGGTTTGACAGGCACAATCCTCCTGCTTGATCTCAGCTGGCTTATACTGGGCTGTGACGACACGCGTCAATCATTGTCAGTTTTTGATTATATAACTGTAATGCTCATGCATCTGGAGCGCATCGATTTTTTTATTTTTTTTTTAAGTCTTTGGATTAATTTCAAACCAGTTTTTGCTCTAAAAAGAACTTTAATTCCAAGAACCATTAAAGGTGCTGTATGTAAGTTTTTGACTCTTTCAAAGCATAAAAATACCATAATAATAATGTTTGCAGATCTTTAAGAAACATGCAACGTGAACATTCTTGTTTATCTAAAAACAATGCTGAAGTCAGTTATTCTGCTTTGAAAATACGAGTTATGTGCTGGTGTTACACCATATATCTGTGACCATCGAAATCTGTGACCCTACAGGGCATGGCTGCGTAATCTACGCAAACTGCATACATTGTCCTAATAAATCAATGATGGCAAAGTCTATGAAAACTTTAGTTTAGAATAGCTGTTTATTCGTATTCAGATCATAAATGCTTACTTGCTCGCCCAGAATACATGTGTTGTTTACATGTGCGTCAAATATAGGCTACAGTACGTGCGAGAACTGAATGCGTTATCAAAACGTTAATCTCTCACTGTATAGCCATTTATGTATTATATATTAATCGCGTATATATTCATACATATTAATATTATATTGATCACGTGTTGTTTACATGTTGGCCAACATCAAATGTACATCAGTCTGTCTTAAT
>CAIGQW010000259.1:10733706-10747200 GCA_903798125.1 Danio choprae
GTATATATAGATATAGATATGTAGATATAGATATAGATATAGATATGTATGTGTGTGTGTGTATGTATGTATATATACAAGTATGTGTGTATATATATATATAGAGAGAGAGAGTCAGAGAGAGAGAGAGAGAGAGAGAGAGAGAATTTGGACAAGATACATTAAATTCTGAATAAAATATAAGGAGTACCAGTATTTTTGACCATAAAAATAGCCTTATCATATTTGGTGACCCTGATGTATTTCTGTTGCTGTTCATTTTATGTCAAAAAAGTTGCTACAGTACAAAGCTGAGGAGATTAAACACCACCAGAGCGAATTTGGACAACATAACGGTGGTTTTAAGGAATTAAAAGAGAGTACAAGAATTTGGTGACCAAATTAAATGTATTAATACAGACTGATGTACATTTGATGTTGGCCAACATGTAAACAACACGTGATATAATATTAATATGTATTAATATATACGCGATTAATGTATAATACATGAATGGCTATACAGTGAGAAATTAACATTTTGATAACGCGTACGGTTCTCGCAAGTACTGTAGCCTATATTTGACGCATATGTAAACAACACATGTATTCTGGGCGAGCAAGTAAGCATTTATGATCTGTATACGAATAAACAGCTATTCTAAACAAAAGTTTTCCATAGACTTTGCCATCATTGGTTTAATAGGCAATGTACACAGTTTGCGTAGATTATGCAGCCACGCCCTGTAGGGTCACCGATTTCGATGGTCACAGAATATGGTGTAAGCATATTTCATTCAGTCAGTCAGGAAGGCTCTTAAAGTGTGCATCCACGACCGAAATACGACCTCCAGTGAACAGATGCAGCCTCCAAAATGAGACACAGATTCAGAGTTTCACATGAGGTGGTTATTAATTAACAAATAATGTAAATATTACGAACGTAAACATTAGGTGAGCAGGTTACATTGTAACCCCGTGTCCTAACAACACTCTAAGTGACGAGATTTGCAGTGATAAGCAATTTGGCTGTTTGCACCAGACAAAGACAACAGAAATTTAAATACAGGGAGTCACAACCACATTCACAAGCAAATTTAATTGTAATAAAATTTCTATGGTGGTGTGTATGAAACAAAACTGAACATACAGTTGTTAATAATTTATTTAAGCATATACAAAAATATATGTGTTGCCAGATCCTGCTAGAGAAAATAAGACAGTAAATATGAAACACAAACACCTATTATTGGAAATACTAATCAAAATATTGTGACCTTTGTTTTTCTGCATAATTAACTCCATAACCAGGATTGCTTTATTAACAAAATACTAAAACTATTCCAAATATGCTAAATAAGTGTCACTTATAATCATAAGACATGGCAACATTTTACAGGGGACGTATTATGCAAAACACTTTTATTAGGGGTTTAAACACAGTTGTGTGGCAACATTCTGTGAATTTAACCAGCTTCTAATGGTGTAATTGTATTAATTACATTTTTTATGATCAAACTTGATAAAAACAGTCTGCAGGAACACTTTTATTGACATTCTCCCTTTGTACGTGTCATCAGAGGGGGAAAGCTCCGCCCATTGGTAACGATCTCTCCCTAATTAGCATAGGATGTTAGTCTTGTTTTTGAATCAGCCACTATGCTGACACACATTTGTAGCTCCGCCCTCTTTTAAAGAGCACAATCTCATTTGAATTGAAAGCGACAGACAACAAAATGGCACAATTAGGATCAAAGCCTTAAAGGGGCAGTTTCAAAGAGTTATAAAACACTATTTGTGTGTTATTTTGAGCTTAAACTTCACATACACGCTCTAGGGACATCAAAGGCTTATTTTACATCTTGTAAAAAAGGGCATAATAGGTCCCCTTTAAGAGCGTGTTAAACACATAATGCATTGCTGATGGTGGTATACCTGTAGGTAGTTAACATTTGCAATTAGTAATTTAGAAGATACTTTTATCCAAAGCAACTTACAGATAAATAAGGCATCAAGTGATTCATCAAGTGTTCATCCTTGGTGATTCATAAAATGCAAGTGAAAGATTATTGACACTTTAAGAATTAAAAAAACATATACAGTCTAAGCACAATTAATAGTCATGACTCAATGATACATTGAGGTTTTATGACGTGAAATGATTGGCCTGCAAAAGAAACTCCTCATGAATTGAGCTTTCAAGATTCTTTTAATTATTCAGAAAATTCAGAAGAACAACATTTATTTGACAGAAACATCTGTAATATTTTAAATGTTGTTTTTGTCACTTGATTAATGTACATTGTAAAACAACATCTGTTAATTAACTGGTTCCTTATTTTGTGATTCACAAGTGTTTTCTGTTTATTTACGGTTGTGAATTGCGTTATGGGACTTTGATTTATGCTCTGGTGACTTTTGATGTTGAAAATTCAAATATAAAATTTTACAAAGTGACTTTTATTGACATTTTAGTAGTTTGAAACAATATAATGTATAATTTACAACACCCACCTAGACAATAGATCACTTTAAACTATTAAAATGTTCATAAACGTCCAGTTTTAAGGTTAAAAGTTGTTGGAAAAAAGATTAAGGTCCCATAATGCAATTTAAAAGCATAAATAAAGAACTGCTATTTTACAGATTTTTCTTGCAGTGTAATGTGTCCTTTTCAGTAATTTACTGATATATGTGAATATACCCAGCAGACACACAACGCCATAAGACGTTAATATTAGGTTAGATTTAGCTCGTCAGTGTCTAAGGACAATGTTATTTTGACGTCCAGTAACGACATGAAATGATGTTGATATTTTGTTGTTTTAAGGTTGTGTTGGAGAGTGACCAAAATCCAATGTCGAGCCAACATCTTAAACCAATGTCACATTGACGTCAAATACTGACATTTATTTGTCAGGTATGGCAACCAGAATCCCACGTCTGATAGATGTCAAATTGGTAACGTCCACACAACATCAACTGTAACATCATTAGATGTTGATATTTGGTTGTTTTTAGGTTCCGTTGGAAAGTAACCAAAATACAACGTCTGTCCCATGTTGGACATTGACGTCGACCTGACAGTGGGTTCTAACCTGATTTTCATTTCAAAACAAAACGCAACCTCGCACGACGTTGACACACAACGTCAATCTGATGTCATGTGGATGTCCTGTATCTGCTGGGTATGTATACAGCGCAAATGTCCTGTAAGCTTTATTATGTTCTTTATTGTATGAGTTTGAAATAAAATTGGGTCATAAAAAAACATTCATTTTTGGTAGAACAATCTCTTTAAGCAAGTCAAATGAGCTATATTAAAAAAAAAGGAATAATAATAGCACAGCAACATATTCGTAGTTTATTGCTATATGACCCATTGCATCCTCTGGTTGTATTTCAAACATATGCTGAACACTGACCTTTTGCACTAGGATTATATGTGGGTCATAATATGAATAAATCAAGACTCAGAAGTAGAGCAGCGGTTTTGTGCTGTTGTCGCACGTCAGCCGTGTGACTCATTTATCTCTCAGCCCTCCTACATCATGTGTCACACTGGTGTGCTTTCTGAAATTGCATTTTCCTAATCCTTCATTTCTGAAGCCATTCCCCCAAAACCACAAGCAATTAGGATAACATCGGGCAAATTTATCATCGTTTTCAGCTTGAATATCTTACTGTGAAATGTGAAATAATGGCGCTGATTATTCATGAAAAGCTCATTTCAAACTACATCTCTATGTGTTTCGTCAGCGTTATCCATCGCATCTGCTTTGATGGTAGAACTGATGGTCAAAATCAGAAATGCATCTAATGAGAAATCACAGAAATGTGATTTTAGCAAATCATATGATCTAAAATTGCTCTTTGCTGTGTTTATAAGCTCATTTGAAGGAATAGTTCACTCAAATTGAACATTTTATTAATCTCTAACAAGCTTGTGCGCTTGTATTTTTATCATGTAACACAAAAGGAATTTTCCAGAGCTTTCTTTCAGCTCTTTTTTCATGCATTGGCTGGCAGTTCATAGTGACCGCACAGAAAAAAAGGTCATAAAAACAAAATGTATTTTAACTTTTTTTATAGCATTTGACAGATTTGGACACATGTATTACTGACACATAAGAAATATTTCCCTCGGGCCTTGAATATATGTGAAATTGTGTTTGTGTGTGTACATATTAGGGCAGCACAATATATCGTTTCAGCATCGATATCGCAGTATGTGCCTTCGCAATAGTCACATTGCAGGATCTGCAATGTGGAGTTAGGATTACAGTTGATCAGCAGTGAGGAATGTACAGTGTAATTTTACATTTGACATTACATTTGATTATTTAGTAATATAGGGGTGGGACAAAATATCGGTATGCTGATTTATTGTGATAATTATGCCCCCACGATACATTATTGATGTAGCCAAGTATCATAATGGCGGATCAAAAACACATCAATGTTGCAATTTCACAAAATATATGTGCTGTTAATAAAAAACATACATCTTTTAACTTTTTGATGCTTTTTTTCTCCTCTTCATTTACAAAAATCATGATATATTGTGGATGGTTTTCTGATCTATCATTGTTGTCATCGTCATTATTGTGGGCAAAAATATCATGATAATATCGTGTTGTCTTACTGTACCTGAATATCTGACTACTTATTTCACTTTTATTTTTGCTCTCTTATTTATTTATGCTTGCTATTTCTTTGATTCACTCCGCTATAAGATTATTCCAATCAATCTAAATTAATGATTTCATTCCAAATAGAGCTAATCAAGTCATCTGCCAAAATTGTGTTCATATCTCAATGTATATTGGAGAAAAATTAAAATATCACAATGTCATATTTTTGCAATATCGTGCAGCCCTAGTACATATAGGGCCTAAAGAGCTTATTTATGACAAGTAGCACTGGGGACTTGTCACGTGACTTATAGATTATCATTTAATAATAGTTTTAGTTTTATTGTATTCATTACAAATAATATTTAGAAGACTGGATAGCATAGAGTAGAAGTCATGTGAATCACATATGCATTGGATCAGGGTTATACAGTTAACTAAATATAAAAACATGAATAAAAAAATATTTAAATGACAAAAACAAATGTGTTAAATTGGAACTTAAATTGCAACACATTCACATTTGTTGTATCTTGTACTTAGTAAGATTATAATAGTGTAAAGTGTAAGGTGGCAAACAAAATAGAAAGACAATAAATACAGAAATTAAGAAATAAATAATATAGTTTGTAAAAGGAATTTAATTTAGTTATTCAGTGATGCAAAAATAAAAGAAATGTTGTCACAGGAAGAAGCTGTTTATGTTTGGATGACACATTAATTAATAATTAGAGCTATATACGGTAGACATTTGTAAAAAAATAAATAAATAAATAATAAACTAATACAAATTATAAAACACACAACCAAACTACTCAAACTTTGATTTTAAGTAAAAACAATTTTTCAAAAGTTAAAAAAATCAGTTTAACAATTGTGTATTGTTCAAATGACTACCCTTTCGTTATGTTGGTGGCTGTTTTTGCCCCATTGACTTCCATTATAACCAAATTTTTTGATTGCAAAGCCTTGACACCATGCATTCTTAAATTCTTAATGCATTCTTGTTGGGAAGAGGTAAAACTTTACATTTTTATTGTCGATCATCAGTTGGGACCATTAACTCTTTAGAAAGGCCTGTGCAAAATAATTTTCTAGCTTTTATATGGAGTTCTATGGAGTAAAACAACAGATCATAGTGTGCGTGCTTAAATACACACTTATTAAGTTTACTATGTTCTGAGAGCTGAGCTGCTTATTTTTATTTTCCCAAACATATCAATGTAACTGCGCAAAGGTTTCTCTCACGCTCTCAAACACGTGAACATGCACACGCGCATGCACTATACTCCATGAAACCATATAATTTTAAGCCAGAAACTAAGCTTTTTTATATCAACAGTATCAACAGTAAAAAGTAAAAATTTTGGCTCTTCCAAACTGGGAAAACCAGCAGCAATCAAGAATGCATGATTATATGGTGTCATGGCTTTGCAATCAAAAAATGTGATTATAATGGAAGTCAATGGGGCAAAAACATAACGAAAGGGTAGTACGTTTGCCCAGAGTGTATTGTTGAGTTTTTAAAAAACTTTCAAAGCATTTTCTCAAAATGTGTCAAAATAAGATTTGTCACCAATTATCATTCCATTTGCTGAGACACAGAGAAAGTTGTGGTCAAATTAAGACTCAGATTAATGACCCCTGAGTGGATGAAAACATCCTTAACAGCACACAAGGGTTAAACACTTAATTACTCAATGACTCTAAAGTGTCTGTTAAATGAATAAATGTAAATATGTGAGTAAATATTTTTTTGGGTCTAATTTTGTGTTTCCTTCAAAGAAGTAAATCCTGCATTTTTGAAACGACACTGGTGAGTAAATAGTGCCAGATGATACATTTTCCCATGTCTTTCATTGTCCGACAATCATGCTGCTTGATTAAATACATCAATATATTTGTTCATATTGCTAAATTGCCATTTACAAATGTCAATCACATGCTTGGCTACATAAGTGCATTGATTGCACGTTGCAGAAAGGAAACATACAGGCACGCTGTTTGATGGACCCGCCGCTTTGAATAGACCTGATCAATAAACGGCTAGAGAAAGATTCAGTCCCTTTTTTCCTGTCTCGCCTCACAATGGGGGAATCGCAGTAGTGCGTCTGCCTCAATATGAAAACAGTCCGCACACACAAAACGCCCTTTATCATCGTAACTCGACGACACAATGGCCCTGCTCTCCTCGCTCCACGCCGGCGACTCAATGTCAGCTCTCTTCACTTCTCCCCCAAAAGCTGTTTCCAGCACCTCCCCGACATTTCCATAATCACTTCATCCGTGCGATGTGATCGGACTCGCATACAAAAAGGAAGACATTAGCCCCGATTTGAACTGCTAAAGCTTTGCCAGAGCGAAGGGGCTGTTTTGGGCAGATAAGAGGTTTTGGCAGGACAGCGACGGTGGAAAGCAGTGAAAACTCAACTCTAGCCCACTTATTATTGCAGCTTCTGTAAGAAGGGCTGTTTTTCTTTTCTCCGACTTATTCATGGCTGCATTTATTTGGCGAGCGGGGTGGTGCGGCTTCGTTTTATTGTATTAATTCAAGTCATGCAGGTTGTGTTGGGGAAAATCAAAACTGCCCGTTTTCTGTCATCACGCCTAGATGTGCTTTTTATGGTTGGCTGTGTTGTTTTGAATGAGTCAGGCGGTGTAGTTTCTCTATTTTCCTGCTAAATCTTTAGATGTCGAGCGTTAAACGCCAAGCACATGCTGCTCGCCTTGAGCGCTGCAGAATATCAGACTAAACACGCTGAGCTCTTATTGTTTGCTTGCTAATGTTTTCAGTTGGTTGAATATGACTAAGTTGTTGAGTGTTCAACGTTCAACGTGTTGAGTGTTCACGTTGTGTTTCCCATTCACTACATGCAGAAATGTTTTTGCATTGGGCAATAATACTTCCTTTCCCATGCAGGTTTTAATATTGACTTATTTATTCACATCACATTGGATAAATGGAAAAGCATGATTGAATTTTTGACCGATAACTAGGGCCAGACAGAATCTGTGGACATTTTTTGCTATTTCTGCACAGAATTTTGAAAAAAAATCTGTGGATTTCTGCGGAATGATTATGGGAGTATCATAACTAAAAACGTAATATATGAAAATTAAAATAATACCTTTGTAACTGTTATTTAATGTTTACAATGGAAATCCAATCTTATACACTTATTTGGTAAACATAGCAATTCTCTTATATAATAGATCTACTAAAAGACAGAAAATATTACTTTACAAACTGTATTGTAAGTAAATCATATGAACATTTTCATATTAGTCAATAATATTGCTGAAATTAAAATTTACACAAGTAAATAAATAGATACTGATAACCGATAACTTTGGAGGCCGATAACCGATATATTAGCCGATAAATATAAATATATTTTCACATTTTTCTGCATGATTGCAAAAACAAAAGGTAAACACATAAAGTAGATTTTATTTTAAAACCTTAACTTTAGAAATGTTCAACTGATCTCTGAACTTTATTGATCAACTATTCATTTCTACGGCCAACTTTCTTTTAAATACATAAAATCTTCTGCCTGGCAAAAAAAGCAAAAATTAAGCAAACAAATTACTAAAATAATAAAACAGTGGCATGTGAAGTGGTTCAATACATCATTTATTGGCTTAAAGATATAGCCATTATTTTGTTATCGGGCCGATAATGATGACATTACAAATTGCATTTATTGACTAATTTCGATATGGCCACCGATATATAGTAGATGCCTAGCTTTTATAACCAAACATGTATGTTTATTCAATAGGGGTGTGCAAAAATATTGATACATCTTACTATAATGATAATTTCATTTTTAATCTCTTTCATTACAACCTCAAATATCGATCAAAGTTGTGAAAAAACAACCTCCTCCTCCGCTCCAGTAGATGTCACTAACTTGCTATCAACAAAGTTATCCAAGCTAAGTAGTATTATAAATATAAAAGCACCTCCAGCTGTCAGAGCTGACGTGTGGCTGCGCTTTGGTTTTAACAGTATAAAAAAGAAAGTAACAAGTCAGTTGTGCATTTCATTTATAAGGATTTCCGGCTGTATAGTGTTGTTAAAAATGGCAGTGTTGTGTCAAATGTTTCTCTTTGTTTTGCATTCCCACTGTATTCACGTACAGAGCGAGGGCACGTGCTCGTTCCACCGTTTCCGTAAATGATTACCTTATTCTGGAACACAGCCATGCTAAAATACAGTTTGCTTGACAAGAACGCAAAACTGAGAGGAAACATACGGGAATAATACAATAACACCAACTATTCCAATATAACAGTGTTTATTGTATCGCAATATACCATGATATATTGTATTGTGACCCATGTATCGTGATATGTATCGTCTTTGCATCAAAACCCGGTACATATCACGGTAGTGTGAAAAGGGTCCATACAGAGCCCTAGACCATCAGTATCAGATTTGCATAAATACCACAGTATATTTGGACATTCAGATCGATATACTGGGAGATATAGCATCAAGCCTCTATCATGAGATTTAAAAAATATTTGCAACAATGATATTTTCACGATATAGAAACAAATACATTGTTTTATTGGTGATTCTGATTCCGGCTAGCAGGCAGCAGCATTTATTAGTGCCAATATTGAGAAATCAACCTGGCTTTCCTTCCCAATATTGACATTTCTGTTCACATTACTTATCGAAAAAAAATGTAAATGCTTTTATAATCAAACGTAGGTTAATCCAAGGGACACATCACTCTCTGATTTGCATAAATACCAGAGCATATTTGGACATTCAGATTGATATGCTATGCGGTGATGCTCATGTTTTTGTTTCTGTGGTTTGAAACTCAAAACCCTAAGGTACTATAAGCAGTGTCAACTATTTTTCAATCTTCGACCATATGCACACTCTCTCTCTTCATAATGATTCACAGGCAGAAGGATTTTCCAATTGGCTAAATAGTTTTTTAAATGTTTGCAGAGCTTGGAGTTGTCAGAGAGACATCACAGCATCTGTTTTGTTGATACACACTACTGTTCAAAACTTTTGGAGGTCAGTAACATTTTTAAAGAAATTAATACTTTTATTCATTAAGGACACGTGATACAAAGTGTGTAAGACTTTTATTTATTTTTTCCTCAAATGCGAACTGTTTTAAACAAATGTTTCTTGAGCAGCAAATAAATGCATAGTGAAATCTAAAAGAGATATTTAAACTGTGACTGGATTTGGAAAGAGTCTTTTTCAAACCAGGCATTTGTCAGAATTCGGAAGGTTTACCTAAAGATCCAGTTGTCCTTTTTCTTTTTGCACTCCTCCATCTGTTACTGAAGATCAAGTGAAATGCCTAAATAAGCAAGGGACATCAGATGCATATGTGACATTTACATAGCAGATGGATGATATAGTCTTTTGTTCAGTCAGTTCTCCAGAACTGCTAGTTGAAGTTAAAAAAGTGCAGAAATGTGCTCAAAATGTATTGGCATGGTTGTCAGTGAAATTCACATGGGTTCAGATGCTCTGTGTTTTAATGAATAAAACACCCTATAGCATATGTGTCAAACTCAGTTCCTGGAGGGCCGCAGCTCTGCACAGTTTAGTTCCAACCCTAATTAAACACACCTGATCAAACTAATTGAGTGCTTTCGTTTTGTTTGATGCCTACAGATAGGTGCTGGAACTAAACTTTGCAGGGCTGCGGCCCTCCAGGAATTGAGTTTGACACAAGGGTTGGGCAATGTCGACCAATTTGGCATCGTACGATGTCTAATGTGAAACATCACGATGGATGATGGCATCATGGTGAATTAATTATTTATGAATAATTAATTATTTCATAACAAATTAATTATTTGTAGCCTACCCTTTTCAACTACCTGACCCGCATGGTCTTTGTTTTACCCATAACCAAATCATAAATAAATAAAGATAAGTTATACACAAATTGCCACCTGTCAATCACTTTTTCCGCGGGACTCTGGCATGAATAGGCAGAGTGATCTGTGTCGTTATAATGGCATCGCAAACTTGGTTGGTAAAAAATGTGCACAACCAACAGGAACCAACCAACAGTATCTGAGGTTTTCGCTAAAATCACTTAGTACAAGCGTGAAAGCGAAAGATTGAAGCAGTGTACTGATGCTGTGACACGTTACTGATAGATTCAAAAGACAGAAGAGTTGTTAGATAGAGACAAGATTAATTAAATATCACGTTTAACAACTATAGTGAGACACAATCCTGCGGTACATCCTTGATAAACTGTCCGACGTGCACTGCTCTCTGGGGTTTTGTGCTCAAAGCACCCGCTGACTGCTGGAGCTCAGATGCGCACATACGCTGCAACACATGACCTTCAAGCATGAAGGATTTACTGGTCGCACACCAGTCTGTTATTGTGGGGACATTTTGCACTGCCCTAAACATAACACAGCACAAAAAGAAACATGATTTTTTGTTTTACCAATGTCAGTCATGTGGCGTTTTGGGCAGCCCATGACCATTTAAAGTGGCCATGGTTCCCAGACCTTCTGCCGCTAATCTTAAGGTCTTGCTATGTCAGAAATTGCAAGTATTTATAGTCTGTGTGAGCTTTTTTGTTTTATTATGCTGTTATACAGAATATTGAGTAGGGGGCAGGGCTTTCTTTTTGTGCATCATTCTTTTGTAGCTAACCAACAGTGTTAGGGGCATGGTTAAGAATATTGTGGCTGAAGCCATCAAAATGACGTCAACAGAGAATTAAGGAAGCAACATAGGAAGCAAATGATCCAACTTCGATTGTAGATTACCAAAACATAGTTTTTTTTCTGTGGAATAATTTGCACAGCTTAATCATTCACCTAAAGAATAACAATGTGTGCTAGCATAATAAACATTGTACATTTCACAAGGACTTTAACAACTAAAACAACAATGGAGAACTATGTGTGCATGCACATAATGTTTCTTTACAAAGTAAACATTGTTGACTATTGGTTAAGCATGAGTAATAAGGCATTTTAGTCATTTTTGTGGATCTGTGGGGGGATTATTTGGACAACATTGCCTTCTGCGTACAAAACGTTTAAAAAATGCCATGGAAGAATCTTTTTGTCTTACAACGTGTCCTACTACATGCGATGTGCCGCCACAACATCTTTTTCCTAACCATCTGCGACCAGTGATGTCTTAAATTTCTATTTTAGAAACCGTTTCTATTTCCACAACGTCACAGCAAAACAACATATATTACTATGGCAATTATTACCTCAGGTACAGATTATGTGCTTTATTCAGTTTGAATATTATTATATGTGACATTTATTGCCATGCTACTGAAAGCAGCTTCAGATCTTGAAAGTAAAATAACTAGCAAATGGTTTGAAAATGAAAACTGTGACTCCACTGCAAACCAAAATCACTTTTAATAATGTTAAATAGGTTAAATATGTATTGATTCCAGGACCGCAGTGGGTAGCACAATCGCCTCACAGCAAGAAGGTCGCTGGTTCGAGCCTCGGCTGGGTCAGTTGGCGTTTCTGTGTGGAGTTTGCATGTTCTCCAAGTGTTGGCGTGGGTTTCCTCTGGGTGCTCCGGTTTCCCCCACAAGTCCAAAGACATGCGCTATAGGTGAATTGGGTAAGCTAAAATTGTCCGTAGTGTATGTGTGTGAAATGGGTATGTATGGATGTTTCCCAGTGATTGGTTGCAGCTGGAAGGGAATCCGCTGCGTAAAACATATGCTGGATAAGTTGGCGGTTCATTCTGCTGTGGCGACCCCAGGTTAATAAAGGGACTAAGCCGAAAAGAAAATGAATGAATGAATAAATGTATTGATTCCCTTATAATTTCATTGACAGTGCAGTAGCTGATATTTAAATCAATGGCTGGTATTTAAATATTTCTGTGTCCCATCGCATTTGGTGCAGGCAGCCAAATTGCTTGTCGCTGAAATATTGTTTTTATACGGATGTGCTATCAATGGATATAATTGTAGTGTGCAGACATCTGTCTTCCAATAAATGTACTGCAAAAAAAAAATGTTATCCGTCATCTGTTGCAGTTAATTTTTTCAGATTTTGACCTGTTTGTTTTCCTCCCAAATTCTCAACAATAATAGATTCCACATGATTCTTTGATTCAAGTGATCTTGGACGTTGAATGAAAAGTGTGCTATAGCCAAAGATGGAGTAATTTTCTGTTGTTTTATTCAACACAGAAAGAGTTCCTGAGTCATTCATGACCTCAGCAAAGACGTTCATGAGGCTTTCATCCTCTTTTTTTTTTTTTTTTTTTTTTTCTTTCTTTCTTTTCTGTGATTAAGAACATTTTGGAACAGATTTTGCCATTTGCTCTTGCATCTGTATTTGAGCAAGACGCAGGTGCATTCGGTCAAGTCAAAGTGTGTTTTCACGCTCTCCCTGCCTCTAGAATAAGTGGATTGAGGATTGTTATCCACAAAAGTGAGCAAAAGTGGCCACTCCACCAAGATTACCTGAGCACCATCTCGGAGACCCTCTGATCTGTGATTTCAGTGACACTGGAGGACAGAACTCGCTTTTTTTTTTTTCCCTCCCCTATTGTTTCAAGCATTAATGGATTTTTCCATTGGCTCTGTCATGTTAGCAACATCTGGCTGTATTGCTGGTCAGTGAAGCATAATGATAGCTGCAGCAGACTGTCAGAGTCGACTAGCGGCACGTTGTGGCCTGCTGGAACCAGTCATGGAGATGGACAGTGGCAGGTGCTCTCATGCACACCTCAGCATAATGGAAGTTTCCATTGTCATTGCATGACCAAAAATGAGAAATTTATGACTAAGACCCCCCACCACCACACACAAACTTTCCTTTTTGCTCTTTTCTTTTCTTTTCTTTTTTTTTTTTTTAGGAAAATCACCATCTT
>CAIGQW010000259.1:10747600-10788982 GCA_903798125.1 Danio choprae
TTCTTTTCTGATTCAAAAAGTATCAAACTACTAATTCTCCTCTCGTGCACACGGACCTGCTTGGAAAACACTGGAATACATAACTTCCGGTCAGCCGGACGCATACGGTCTAGTCGCAGAAGAATTTTCCGCATACAGAGATGAACGGAACTCCACGGAAGCTCCCAGACTACTCTCTGTTGGAAATGAAAGACTTCAGGTCTGTCGCTTGTCGTGTGCAGTGGAAAGGTGGCTAAAGAGAGGGTGGGGACATAGAGTAGCCCCTCCACTTTTTAAGAAACAGCCAATAGTGTTTAGTTTTATCACAGATCTGCGAGTGAGAGCGGTTGAGCTCAAGCACATCAAATGAAAAGCAAATGAGAAGCGTCTTGAAGGGGGCGGTGCATGTCAGATACTGGAGACCATTTAATTGGTCAAGATTTGATGAGAAACTGAAGGTGATGACGTCAAACAAAAAATGTTGATCCATTTAGACGAAACTGCAAGCTTTAGATATTATATATCAGTTTTAAATCTCCTAAACGTGAATCACTGTTTTGTAGCACACTAGCTTATAGATATTCTTAAAATTATCATCCTGATATGAACATCTAAAAACGTTATTTTAATTGCACTGGACCTTTAACAACTAAGTGATTCAAATGATTCAGTCACAGCGAGTCTCTGTTCAGAGCTCAATAAACTTTCTTCAGAGGCGTGATAAATATATATTAGTATATGTATAAAAAAACTAAATGGATAAGTGCATTCAGAATTAATCTCTGAATGAAGTAAATCTATCTAATATGAAACTCTCCTTCCACTTGTGCACAGTAAAACAATGCTTTCTTTGATTTCCTAGCACAAGAATGAGACCATAATCGAATTTGTAATTTTTTCTGGTTCTTGTATATTTGGGGAAGAAGTGTGATTCACAGGCAGGAGTAGACATGAACCGCATGTGCAAGCGCTGGGAGAGCAGACAGTGCTGTTATGACCTTTCAACCGCAGTTAAGTGGACTAGACAGTTCAGGTGTCTGGAGCTGTTAGTGGTAATCCAGGTCACGCTGCGCATTACTTCCATATCTGATTAAAAACCTCTCCATTAGATATTTATTCACTGCATTAGCTGTGGCTATTCTAGCGGTATGCATGCACTTTTAAATCATGCTTCTGGGGGGCGCGACATTCTGATTGGCCAGCAGAGCATTTCCACCAGCCAATCACAGAGCTTGCTTGCATTTTTTTTGCCTTGAGACGGCCTGACAACACTTCTTAACTGGCAGATGGATGTGAGATTGTTTAATATGTAATTGCCTGCGGTGCTGTAAATTGCTTCCTCATGTTTCCTTCGAAACCACAATACTTCAGGATATTTAATGTTCCACCAAGAGCTCTTTTATCAAAGCTGCCATCTTTATATGCTCAACAACACAATCTTATTGTTGCAGGTGATTTTATTTAATAAAAGTCATGCCATCAAAGTGTGATCGGACATATTTGTGTACTCCCTCTGGACTACAGCTGCTAAAAGTCTTCGGGTCACTAGGACACAGAGTTTTTATGTACAGTGAAAAGCTTTCAGGAATCTGTCTCATTAGTTTAGGATAAGGATGGATAACTCTCAGTGCAAATGGGCATCTGTTTCCTCCACCGCCCCACTTTGGAGACTGTTGTGTGATCTGGTTGTTTTTGGTGTCTGTTGGAGCTGTGTAGTAAATCATGCTGAGTGGATGATCTTATTTAACATCAATAAAACATTAATCACTAATCACTCTCCATTCATCTGGTAATTAGGGAAGGCTTAAGCTTCTTTGCCAAATGGCAGTAGCATCACTTACACACCGGCCTATAATGCTGTGACTGCAATTGCTGTATACATTTGTCAGATATGATTTAAATGTTCACCCAAAAAAGTTAAACAAAAAAAATCAAGACCCACTTTATATTAGTGTGGCCTTATGGACTTATACTGGAATTAATAATTTGTTACAATATACTTATTGTGTAAATACTTGTTTTTACATTGTACATATGCTTGATTAAATACCTGCATTTAATTACATATCTAATTCACCTCTGTAATTACACGGTTGACCATCCCTTACACTTTAACCCACCATTAAATCTACCCATACCACCAAACCTGTCCCAGACCTTACCCGTATCCCACCCCAAGAGCACCAGAAGTGTTCTGCAATATATTATGATCACGGTTAAGTACATTGTATGACTTTTTTCGGATTTAAGTACATAGTAGTTAAGGCCTCTTAATATAAATTAGGAAAAATCATCATTTATTATATATATTTTTTACTATTTACGATTTACATTTCCTATATTTCCTATTTATAATTCATTGTTTCCAAACCTGTTTAAGTTTCTTTCTATTGTTGAACACTAAAGCTGGAAATCTGTAACCATTGTCTTCAATTGCATTTCCTTTTTTTCCTTTGCATTTCTGTTTCTTCAGAATATCTTATTTTGTGTTCAACAGAAGAAAGAAACTCATAAAGGTTAGGAACCAGTTGAGGAAGCGTAAGTAAATACATTTTTGGGTGAACTACCCTTTAAATCAAACAGTATATGGACATTTGTAAGTAAAAGGCAATAGCTTTTTAGCCAAAAAAAGGTTTATAAAGAATTCAAGTTATTATGTTCATGTTAATTTATGGTAATTAAGTTACCTGTTCAAATGATAATAATTCCTGTACATGAAATACTGGCCATTTTGTGTTTACTAATGTTTGGAAATGTGTCTTGCATAAGTCTTTAATAGAGACCTAAAGTGCCCCCTACTGGATCGAACTATAACTGCTTGTTTAAATGTCACGACACAGGTAGTGTATGTGACAGATTTGCGTTATTTATATGTAAATAGTGTGCAAATACGCATTTATATGTAAATGTGGACTATGAATAAATGTTATTGTGGGCACAGAAACCTATTATATGATTAATGTATATAATGTAATATATATTCCTTAATTTCTTTTTTCCATTAAGGACACATTAGTAATGTGACAGTAAAGGCCAGATATCTAGCTTCACATTAAAGGAATATTGCATTTTAAAATATATTTTATTGTTATTTTAATATGTTAAATTCAGTCTTGGTGAGCAGAAGTGACTTTTAAAGACATTAAAAAGTCCTTTACTGGTAAAGAATAATGTATATACTTCATTACATTATAATAACATTTAATTATCAGTTTTTTTATTTTTGTTATTGTTGTTTATTTATGTTTTTTGATTGCATTAAGGAACTTTGATCTTTCCTCTACCAACTTTTAATGTTGAAGTTTGAAAAAGTGACTTTTATTCGCATTTTTAATAGTTGGAAGCGATATATTGTCTGCATTGGTGTTGTAAAGTACCCTACAAAAACCTTTTTGTATACAATCTATTGTTTGAAAGTACTAAAATGTCAATTAACCCTTCAATTACCCCAGCCAAAATATTTTTGGATTGCATTTCTTAACTCCTAATGTTGCTAGTTAATGCACTTAATGCATTTTTTTTCAACACATCCCATAATTTCAAAAATATCAGCCTCTACCAAATGGTTGATATGTTGGTTTATGGTAAAAGTACCGGAACGAATACATATACTATGAAAAATCTGAAAATATTAAGTGTAAGACCAATTTATTTTACAGTGCTGTGTGTGTAAGCCATTATTTAAAACAGTCATTCTTTAAATAACTTTAACAGTCATTATTTAAAACTGTAAAAACATGGTCAACCATTTGGTAGAGATGCAGTCAAAGGGTTAAAGTCACCTTGTTAAACTGCAGCGTTGAATTTTTAATATCAGAAGTCGACAGAGCAGAGATCAAGCTCCCATAGTGCAATTCATAAGCGTAAATAAATGCAAAAACACCTGTGAAACACAAAATATGCAAACAATATATATTTTAAATCACAGTATTTAACAAATGCGGTGAAATATAATGGACATTTATGCATTTGCTATATAAAAGTTGGAACTATCAAACAAAGATGACAGTATGCTGTCAAACATACAATTATTAGCAAATACAGTATCTTTTGTAGAATATTTTACAGTGTATGTTTAACATAAACATGGATTATTGACAGAATATTAATAATTTGTCCACAGAAACCAACTGTATAAAATATAGCAACTTTCAAGTTCAGATTTTCCATAATTTCTCCCCCATATTTGCTGTCATTTATCCATCCTTACTCATATTCTGATCATGAGCTCATGTATCTTTTTGTGTGTGTGTTTTTAACAGAATTGATTGGATTATTGGTTGGGGCCAGATTTCATTATGTCGACAGCAGTACAGCTCTTTCCATGAATTAGAGAGGGCAGCGAATCTGTCTTATCAGCCTATCATTACAGTCAGCGCTGCAGATCCTCTGTTGTTCTTCTTAATTTATGGGCCGTGTGCTTTTGTAAGATTGCTTATAAAGGAAACGACAATCGATGGCGGCCGTTCAAAGTCTAAATCTTTCCCTTTTGGCGGAGCATTCAACCCGGTGACAGATTCACAACACCAAGCACAGATTGCTTTATTTATTCCACAGCGCAACGAGAGGAGAAACACAAGACGACAATTATACTATTACTTCATTTATCCATTGTAATATCATATTCTGTGTGCCATATTTGTTGCGGTACAGCTTGAAGTGACAGTGCTTACAGATGACAGACAGCAGAGCGTGGATAAATATCGCGTTCTGTCAGAAAGCAGCAGGCTGTTATGCGTCAAACACAAGTAGACGGAGAGTTGAGCACTTGTGAAAACATGAGTTGAGGGTATTTTTGCAGTGGCGACTCACTGAAGTGTAGCAGCAGCAGAAACTCAATGACAGCAGCACGTAAAGCACAGGTGTGTGTGTGTGTGTGTGTTTCAGAGCCTCTGTCAGTCCTGCCAAACACACTGACCACTGACCACACACCTGATATATTATGTTCTTCCAAACCTTTGATTTGACCTGACCCGAGTGAGGTTCAGTAAAATGTTGTTGTTTTTTTTGTTACATACAATGCGAGGCTTATTTTAGTATCATGTTGTTGTGTCATAATAGGTTTTGTTGTATTAGATATATATATGTATATATATATTTTTTATTTATTTATTTTTTTAAATAGTATGTCATATTTTCTTTTTTATTATCATTTATTTGTTTTAGTTTAGGGTGGGCATGGTAGCTCAGTGGTTAGCACTGTTGCCAACTGTTGCAAGAAGGTCGCTGGTTTGAGTTCCGGTTGGGCCGGTTGGCATTTCTGTGCGGAGTTTGCAAGTTCTTCCTGTGTTGGCGTGGGTTTTCTCTGGGTGCTCCGGTTTCCCCCACAGTCCTAAGACATGCGCTATAGGTGAATTGAATAAACTAAATTGTCCGTAATGTATGAGTGCATGGGTGTTTCCCAGTACTGGGTTGCAACTGGAAGGGCATCCGCTGTGTAAAGCATATGCTGGAATAGTTGGTGATTCATTCTGCTGTGGTGACCTCTGATAAATCAGAGACTAAGCCGAAGGAAAATAAATGAATGAATGAATGTTTTAGTTTGGTTGTTTACTAGTTTAGTACTTGAAATTTAATTATTATTATTATTATTATTATTATTTTTATTATTATTATTATTATAAACCACCTGCAAGGAACACACTTTTTTCTCTCCATATGCACCAGACACTTTCCTACAAACACTCCATTACATACAAGCTAAACTAGCTTATTTGAAGTGATAGAAGTGATTTTTTTTTTATTCTTGTTTTTTAAGTCGCTTTGGACAAAAGTGTCTGCTAAAAGAAGTAATGTCTATGTATTATTTAGTATCATGTTGTAGTGTTATAATAGGTTTTGTTGAATTAGATGTTTTTTCTTTATTTTATGCGTTTTTATATATACTTTTAAACAGTATGTCCAATTGTGTTTTATTATTATTTATTTGTTTTAGTTTATGAGTTTAGTTTATGAGTTTTATTTCTAAATGTGATAATATGACTATTACTACTACTACTACTACTACTACTACTACTACTACTACTACTAGTTATAATAATAATAACTATTATTATTATTATTATTATTACATAGGTGGACTTGACAAACCACCTGCAAGGAACACACTCTTCCCTCTCCATATGCACAAGACACTTTCTAAAAGCACTCCATTGAAAGGACTCAATAAAAAAAAAAAATAAATAAACTAACTTAAACATGTCATTAGCATCTATATATTGCTGTTCTCTGGTGATTTGAAGTGATTTGAACTTTTTTTATCCTTGTTTTTTTAAGTCTTTTGGGACAAAACTGTCTGCTAAAAGAATAAATGTATATATTATTATTATTTTTTTTATTACATTTCTTTTTTTTTAATCTAACACGAATAAAAATGAGTTCCTAGTTTATTATTAAATTATACAAATTATTAAAGTTCATTTATTCATTAATTTTCCTTCGGCTTAGTCCCTTTATTTATTAGGGGTCGCCACAGCGGAATGAACCACCAACTTATCCAGCATACGTTTTACACAGCGGATGCCCTTCCAGCTGCAACCCAGTACTGGGAAACATCTATACACTCTCATTCACACACATACACTACGGCCAATTTAGTTTATTCAATTCACCTATAGCGCATGTCTTTGGACTGTAAGGGAAACCGGAGCACCCGGAGGAAACCCACGTCAACACAGGGAGAACATGCAAACTCCTCACAGAAATGCCAACTGACCCAGCTAGGACTCGAACGACAGTGCAAACCACTGAGCCACCGTGTCGGCCCATTATTAAAGTTAGATGTTCTTCACACTAAGAAAAAAATGGTTCCTAAAAGAAATGTTAGCTTCTTCAAGAGTTCTTCTATGACATTACTGTGAAAACCCCCATTAAATATAAACACAATCACATGAATTGAACTGGCAACACAGTGGCGCAGTGGGTAGCACAATCTTCTCACAGCAAGAAGGTTGCTGGTTTGAGGCCCTGATGGGTCAGTTGGCATTTCTGTGTGGAGTTTGCGTGTTCTCCCCATGTTGGCGTGGGTTTCCTCTGGGTGCTCCAGTTTCCCCCACAGTCCAAAGACATGTGCTATAGGTGAATTGAATAAGCTAAATTGGCCGTAGTGTATGTGAGTGTGTGCAAGAATGTGTGGGTGTTTACCAGTGCGGCTGGAACGGCATCCGCTGCGTAAAACGTGCTGGATAAGATGGTGGTTCATTCTGCTGTGGCGACCCCTGATTAATAAAGGAACAAAGCCGAAAAGAAAATTAATGAATTGAACTTATGAAGACCTTCACAGAACCTGCACAATGCTTATTTCAGTGTTTAAGCCACAATTTCTCCCCTATACCCACTCTTTTTGTGTTCTCTTAACAAAATCATAGAGGTTTGGAACAACATGAGGGTGAACAAATGATGCAGTTTTCAAATTTGATGAACTTTTCATGTAACAGACTCGTTGTTTACTGCCAGTGACTGTTAAATGCTCCCTAGGGGAAAAAAATTTTATAATAATTAAATCATTCCTTTTCATTTGGGAAAGAAACAATGCATGCTTTAAAATAAAAAAATGGATAAATTTAGCAGACATTAGGAAACCTCTTTGTGGACTAATCATTGAAATCAATTGAAATTCATGTCAAGATTTTATAAAATGGTTGCACAGAATGGCATTTAAACCTCTCAGAAACCATTTTCAGCCATTAAAATATTTTGTGCATGTACTTCTAATGATCATGCAAGCAGTTGACAAAAACTAATTAATATTTAAAGTACATGTTCAGAGATTGACAACCGTTGCAATATCACATTGGTGCTTTTGTATTCAATATCATTTGACGTCTCCTCACCTATACTTGTGGATTGATTCCCTTCATCATCTTCTCCAGTGTGGGTTTTTTTGGTTAAATGACGCACAATAATAGTGGCATTAAAGGCCCTCTGCAACAAAAGACATCAGTGACATCAGTGGGTCTAGTGGACTTCAGCAAACATCTTCAAATGGGAAACGGTGAACCGCCATAAGAGCAAAAGACTCGGTTTAATGTTTGGAGGCATTTATTGCTCTAGAACTAAAAGCCTGATAGTTACAGCAATTACAGCACTTGGCCTTTTAAAGGTACAAGCCGTAATTGCGACGCAGGGCCAGACGTTTAGAAGTAAAGCAACTATGACGAGTGGCAAACAATAACAAAGCCCTCCATAAGTAACTCAGGCCATACATTTACTAATGCAAAGTGCTGTATCAGCCTCTGAGCTCACTGACACAGGTCATATAGCGCTGTTTTAAACATGTCAGATGAGAATCCATTTTTATGCTTCACCAACCAATGGCAGCCCAGGCTCATTGGAAATGCGTGCCTTGGCTAACTTTTTGTAAAGGTATAATATGTTGCTCTTGGTACTCTTCGTAGCACAAAGATTACAAATCCACAAAAGGGTGCTGTTTACGGCTGTGCTGTTTACGTGCTGTTAAGCGGATACGTACTTATGAAATGAATGCTTGTGTGTGAGAGAGAAATGAACAGACGAGATATGCTCACCTTGTGTGCATTTATTTTCATAACCACCACGAACAGCTAAGCAAACGGGGACCTAATGTATTTTGAGTGTATAAAGAGTATTTTAAGAATGTTTTGTGACCACCCCAAAATTACAGTGTGTGTGTTTCTTTTGGGGACTAATTCATCATCTCCTCCCCTGTCTTTTTCTACTGGGCTGTCTGTCGTCTCCATTCTGCATTTTGGAAACGTGTCAAATAAGGCCCTCCCTCACCTCACGTCTCTTTTGTGCACTGTAATGCTTAAAGGGGGCGTAATATTGGACGCTTGGTGCATTCTTTTGGGAAAGTATATGAATTTGAAATATTGAATTTTGAAGCTTGAATTTGAAATATTCGATATGTGCGATATTTAATAATGTTACATCTTCGACACAATTATTCCGATATTATCGCTAATATTCGATGTATCGCCCAGCTCTACTCGGAGGCTGGGCAACTGTTACGAGCTTCTGTTTATAGTAGAAAGCTAGCATGACAATGTTTTATTTACCTTTATATCATGGTGGAGTTTCCCAGTGATGGGTTACAGCTGGAAGGGCATCCGCTGTGTAAAACATATGCTGGATAAGTTGGCGGTTCATTCTGCTGTGGCGACCCCAGATTAATAAAGGGACTTAGCCGAAATGAAAATGAATGAATGAATGATCATGGTGGAGGAGGAGGCGCTTATTGTGGCTGTGTCCAAATATTCTAAATTATGCAATGTATCTTCAAGTGCTTATCATAACATATTGTTTTCCTAAACCTAATTAGTCCGTTATTGTCGTTATTACATCACGTTCCTTATATCGCCTCACGTGAACCTTGCGCTATGCTGCGCTTTTTTAAAACTCATTCCTCAGTGCCATGTCTCGCATTTTTAGAAGCAAAGATGCATTCGGTGTGAATGAGCGTTTCAGATACTCATCTTTCTTGTACACATCCACAAGAACACGGTGCGGCAGATAGATAGGTGAGCATATTCGGTTGCAAACCATAGACATTGTGAAGTTTTGTGGTATTTATTTGCTGTTGTGTAAAGAAATGCATTAAAAAAAATAATTTTTAGTCGTCGATAATATATCACTGTAAATGTCATTACTACTGTACATCCAGTAAGTACTCATTACTGTAAAAAAGAACAACAGTTGTGGTTGTCATACTGCCCCCTAGTGTTCATTTTACATAGAAACTTCAGTCAAACATATGTAAAAATGTGCATGAACTGAAAGCTGCGACCGTTTTGTTTTTCGTATTGTGACGTAGTTTCTAGAGAAACAGATTATTAAATGAGAAAACAGTGGGCGTGGCTTGTTTTTTTTCTACTGCAAGCTGATTGGATGTAATAAAGTAGGCATTTTATTCAGAAAGATTGGGAAATGGGTTTGGGAAGAGTTATTACAACCTAACAAACACCTCCTCCTCCTAGCCATTTCTGTTTGTTGTCAAAACCGACAATTGGAGAGGCGTGGTTAAGTATGTTAGCAACGCCCTATACCTCAGACAGACCTAATCTGAGAATTTAACTGAAATTAAACAGGAAGTCCTTTTTTTTAAATACAAGAGCAAACTTTTTTTTTCTTAATGACATGCACAGATGAATTGCCCACCACAAAACTTGCAATGTGAGCTATATGGTTAGTTTTGGTTTCACAAAAACGTAAGCTGAAGCTCCTATTTCCAATGAGCCTGTGTTGACTAATTTACTGGTTTTGTTTCAGGACCCAGATTTGAACTCAAGCTATCTGATGAGAACTGGCAGTTTTAGCTATTTTTGTGTAATCTGTGCATCAGGTGGTCTGAGCGGAGACTGTGGAGAATGTGTGAATGTTGGCAGGTTACATTTGGCTCAGGTTTGTTTTCATCACTCTTACCTTCCAGTGACTCTTGGCAAAGTTCTTCTGAATCTGTGCTGAAACCGAGCCATGAATGTTTCTGTCCAGAGCCGCACCTCCTGATATCCTGCCATGACAATATAGTAATGTTCATTCAAAATTAAACATGCACACTAATGTTTGATAATGAGGTTTTTTAGAATTTAATATTCAGCAAGAATGGTGGAAGTTGAGTGACAGTAAAGACATAAGTAAAGCCTCATGCACAAAAGGCCGTACATTTGAAGTAAAAAATTATTAGCCCTCCTGTCAATTTTTTTCAAATATTTCCCAAATGATGTTTAACCGAGTAATTAATTTTTCATAGTATTTCCTATAATATTTTTCTTCTGGAGAAAGTCTTATTTTAAGGTCAATATTTTTAGGCCCCTTAAGCAATATTTTTTTTGATTGTCTACAGAACAAACCACTGTTATACAATGACTTGCCTAATTACTCTAACTTGCCCAATTAACCTAGTTAAGCCTTTAAATGTCACTTTAAGCTGAATACTAGTTTAAAAATATCTAGTAAAATATTATGTCCTGTCATCATGGCAAAGATAAAAGAAACCAGTTATTAGAATGAGTTATTAAAACTGTTATGTTTGTAAATGTGTTGAAAAAATCTTTCTGTTAAATAGAAATTGGGGAAAAAAATTATAATTTAGGAAGGCTAATAATTCTGACTTCAATTGTATATTGCTTGCACTTATCACATTTTTGAGACATTTTTTGACATTCATACTCAAGCAATTTTCACTGGTGATGAACAATTGTATTTACACGGAATAAATTTTGTTTACTGTTTTTAATAACACATATTGTTGGTTTTTTTATGCTATACCTGTGCTTCTCATGATCTTCAGATGTAAAAAAAAAAGAGGCTGTTTTGTATTTTTATGAATGGTACTGTTTAAAAAAAAATGTTTTACGTTTTCAGTTTGGTCAAGATGTTATTCTGAAACCAAATGTATCTGTAAAAAAAATGAACTGTAAAAAAATTGCAGGGTTCCACACAATTAATTAATGTTGTCCCAACACAAATCAATTAAGTTAACAAATTTACAACCCATGCTCATTGTGGATACGTACCCCGTCTACATTTTTGGAGACAGTGAAATATGTAATATGCAAACATGAGGTACGTCTGCTCGCAGTTTTTGTTTTTGCAAATCCACCAGAAGCCGCTTTTTGATGATCCTCCTGCGCATCCTCTTCTCGCGTAAATCCACCAGAGGGCACAATATACACTTCACCAGCATGCTGTTGACTGACCAACTGACCCACCCAGGCCCTTCCCAAAACATAACCGATAGTGTTTTCAAAAGCAGTCTAGAAAAAAAATAGTCATTGCGGTCGCATGATTTCAGCCTGTTTTTAATTAATTAATTAATTTATTTATTTATTTATTTATTTATTGTTTTACCTGGTTTCTGGAACTGTTCTTCGCCAGACTCGAACCCTGTCATCCTAGACGTACCTCTGGCTACATAATTTGCGCTGTCCAAAAATGTAGACAGGGGTACGTATCCACAATGAGCCTGGGTTGCAAATTAAAGTAGATTGAACATAAAACAATTAAGTTGTCCCCAAAATCTCAAGAATTGTGTTGTTTCAGCTCATTTTAAATAAGTAGTTTGAACAAGTAGCAAAAATATATTTTTTTCAGTGCAAGTCCAGACTTCTAGCTGAGCTGCTATCCACTTTCATTGTCCAACTCCATAATCTTTGCTGTGTAGCAATGCTTTTCTTGTTTTATCTTTATATCTTCTAAAGAACCTCCTGGAGAAACATCAGACTAAAACGACAGCTAGAAAATTAATCATGGAAGCTCTTTTGAGCGAATAATGGCAACATCTAAGAAAGTACCCTAATAAACATCCAGTCTCAATTACATGCATTTCTCTAAATGCATTGCTCTCTGTTCCATTTAGTTCGCACAATGTATATTATAACTGTTTAGTGTTTAATAAATATCTCATACAATGTCACATGCAGGTGAAGAGACTTGTGTTTATTGTACATTTGATCATCCTCCTCCAGTCTGCTCTCAGCCTCCTACACCACTGCACAGATGTGACCCAACTCTTCATCTATCCTTCAAGGTCGGCCCTTGCTTTTCAACGCAGATGAACCTTCAGCTCCCATACGCCTCTTTCCTGCTATTTATGGACTCACCAAGGATGCTGCGAGGCCTGCTCACAATTGAACCTCTTCGCTGGATCCTTCTGCAGTAAGTGAACTATGAAGTCTTTCGCTGAACATTAGTGGGCAGGGAGAAGCAGAGAACACAAGGAGATCAATACCACTTAATGTGGCATGTTTAGGGCTGCGTTATAAAACATGAAGCATTAATACAAAGCGAGACATTTTCGAAAGCATTCGTAAAAGCATCAATGCTGCAATTCTATTACAGCTCATGAAATTGTTTGCTAAGAAGTTGCAGAAAGCAACAACGTTGTTTGTAACTGATGTGGATAGCAATTTATAGTAGCCTCAAAGTATTTAGGGTCATGTTTTTTCGGTAATGTTAGTTTGTGTAATACGTACAGTATACATGCTTCAGTGAACCAAATTCACACTTATTATTTGAACGTTTAACTTCCATCTGCGGGCATAGGTGTCTAATAAAATAAAAACTATGCGTCTAATTTTACTTTAATAAAATATTTAGCCAATGGTTAAATATTTTTCCACATTGACAATTGTATGAACTATAATAAGGGTGGTCAGAAATATATTTATGTTATCTATTATTTTAATTATTAAACCTTATTATTTAGGATACAGATCAGAGTAAACAGGCAACACGGTGGCTCAGTGGTTAGCACTCACAGCAAGAAGGTCCCGGCTGGGTCAGTTGGCATTTCTGTGTGGAGTTTGCGTGTTCTCCTCTTGTTGGTGTGGGTTTCCTCCGGGTGCTCCGGTTTCCCCCAAAGTCCAAACACATGCGCTATAGGTGAATTGAATAAACTAAATTGGCCGTAGTGTATGTGTGTGAATGAGTGTATGGGTCCCAGTATTGTGTTGCAGCTGGAAGGGCATCTCTTGTGTCAAACATATGCTGGATAAGTTGGCGGTTCATTCCGCTGTGGCGACCCCTGATAAAAAAAGGGACTAATAAATGAATCAGAGTAAACTATTTCTCACTAATTAAAGGGCAGACCTCCCACCACCACAACCCCCCTGTAATTTGCACCCTGTTTAGAACCTTTTTTTGACACGTTTCAGCTGACATGATATTTTGTAAATGACAAGAATTTTCATTTTGGGGTGAATTATCACTAGAAGACATTTACAAATGTAGATGCTGTATGTAACTGAATAACATATGCACAGTCTATAAAATAAACTATGATAAAACAAGCAGCAGATGTGTTTGTTTGATTCATTTTTATAGTTCGATTCATGGCGGTTCATTCCGCTGTGGCGACCCATGATAAATGATGATGAAATATTTTACTGATTAGTATAGTATCATACTAATATCTATAGATTTGGTTAATGAAAGTTAGTTAATATATATGGACGGTAAAGATAAATGAAATGACAACATTAGTGTAATAAACAACCTTGTGTACCCCTTTTTACAAGATGTAAAATAAGTATCCGATGTCCCTAGAGTGTGCAGCCGATGCCCTTCCAGCTGCAACCCATCACTGGGAAACATCCATACACACTCATTCACACACTTACACTACTGACAATTTAGCTTACCCAATTCACCTATACCGCATGCCTTTGGACTTGTGGGGGAAACCGGAGCACCCGGAGGAAACCCACGCCAACACGGGGAGAACATGCAAACTCCACACAGAAACGCCAACTGACCCAGCCGAGGCTCAAACCAGCGACCTTCTTGCTGTGAGGCGAACGTGCTACCCACTGCGCCACCGTGAGGCCCATATCAAAGCATAAGTTAATAAATAAAAAGTAATAATGTTTGGAGACTTGATTTTAGTCTTTTCTGCATTTTAATATTTTTGAGGCCACATTTTGTACATTCATAACCTGTCTGTCTCAGTTTCAAAATTCACTACTTTTTGTATTTAAAAAAAATAAATGCTACAGTAATGAAGAGATATTAGATGTTGTTTTTCATACCGGAGTCAGAGATGTCATTCCAGTATGGAGAGTCGAATTCATATTCAGCCTTAATGATGAGCTTGTAAAGTTGTGTGTCATTGTCATCGTAGAAAGGAGGATAACCACAGAGTCTGCCAGAACATCAAAAACTGCTGATTCAGACTCTCAGATGATTATCTATCAGAGTTTATTCATACAGGGGAAAGAGTAATAATAATCCGTTTACTCACAGAATGAACGTAATCACTCCAATGGCCCAAAGATCCACCTCTTTACCGTATGTCTTCTGCTGTAGAAGTTCAGGAGCTACAAACACATACTAAACGTCAGTACTTATATGTCTTTTTTTCTATAGCACTTTTACAATGTAGATTGTGTCAAAGCAGCTTAACATAGAGTTCTAGTAAATGGAAATTGAAACCATTGGAATTTGGAACCAGTTGACAAATTTGTCCAGTTGAAGTTCAGTTTAGTTCATTTCAGTGTGGTTTAATTTTCTCTGCTGAAAGTCCAAACACTGAGAAGCAAATCCATCGATGCGCAGCTCCAGAAGTCCCAAACCAAGCAGTGACAGTGGTGAGGAACAAACTAAAGATTATTCAGTCAAACATTAAAGAAGATTTTTAGCTGAAACTATAGTCCTTGGTCATTGCTATAACCCTGTCCTTATCCTGCTAAAATGGCTACAATGCATTGGAGACATTTAGATTTATATTTAAGTTTATTTAAACTATGTCTTATTCTGAATTTTTTATATAAATATCTTCAGCTCAGGCTTAAGTTTTACCTTATATTTTATTTGTACCATTTAGTTTATGTGGTATCTGTTTTCATTGTATAGGTTGTCTGTAGTACTTATTTCCAGTAATTTGTGTTGTGTAAGCTTCTGGATTCTAAAATTAGGTTCAGTAAACTAAATATTTGTCAAATAAGGCAATGACGACCAGCACTTTAAGAGTCATAAAAAACCCATACAGTCAAAATCAATATGTGTGGCTCCTGATGATACGCTCAAGTCTTATGAAGTGAAATACAGTAATCAGTCTGGCCAAAGAGGCTGAAGATTAATACATAGCCTCAGCAAATGAGGAAATCATTATTTTAAATGAAAGAGATTTTGGCAACAGTTCATCAGGAGAAACATATATTTTTATGTTTTGGGGGTGTATATGTTTTGTATTTTCTTTCTTTTTTTATTTATTCATAATCTTACAATGTTGTTAGCCATTGGCTTTAATTTTATAAACTTGGGTTTAACAAAAAAAAATCTACTAAAGAGAAAAAAAAATCTTGATGGCCTGAGGGTAAAAAAATGAACAGCAAATGTAAATGTTTGTGTGATCTAAACCTTTAATTGTTATATATGATTCTTAACCCATATGAAGATTAAAGAAAGATGTGTGTCACATTATACTAGCTTCAGATCTGTGTATTTATTTATTTAAGCATTGGCATATATTATATTTTGAACTAAATAAGCTTGATTCTGTATCTTACTGTGCAAAATATTTGTTTGTAATCATGATCATAAATGATCTCTTACCGACGTATGCTGGAGTCCCACATGCGGTGGACAGAGCCCCCTGCTCTTCCATTTTAGACAGGCCAAAGTCACTGATGACGATTTTGGAGTCTTCTAATGGAGTCTCGTATAGTAAATTCTCTGGCTAATGGAGAGAGTATTATTATTGCAACATCCATGCAAAACATCCGCAGCTACAAGCTGGAGTTTGAAAGCATCAGCTAAGAAGCCCCTCAGCACGAGTGTTGCTCTGAAACTAAACATGTTCAATCTCGAGACTGAAGTGTTATATTTTGTTCTCAGGTACCTTTAGATCACGATGCACAACGCCCAGCTGATGCAGATACTTCATGGCCTGCAGCACCTGGTAAATGACCCGACTGGCATCTTTCTCTGTGTAGCTGCCTCTCTCCAGAATCCTGTCCAGCAACTCACCTCCTGTCAGGCTGCGCAATACACTCAAATCAGTACAGCTGTCTGTCTGTCAGTGTCATCGGTCTGTCTGTTTGTCTATTAGTGTCATCTGTCTGTCTGCCTGTCTGTCAGTGTCTTCTGTTTGTCAGTGTTTTCTGCCTGCCTGCCTGTCTGTCTCTCTATTTATCTGTCTGTCAGTGACCTTTGTCTATCTGTCTGTCTGTCTGTCTGTCTTTCAGTGTCTTCTGTCTGTATCTATATCTGTGTCTGTCAGTTTCTTCTGTCTCTCTGTCTGTCTGTCAGTTTCTTCTGTCTGTTTTGTCATCTGTCTGTCCGTCAGTGTCATCTGTCTGCCTGTTTCTCTGTCAGTGACTTTTGTCTGTATATCTGCCTGTCTGTTAGCGTCTTCTGTTTTTCTGTCTGTCTGTCTTTCTGTCTCTGTCTGTCTTCATGTCTGTCTGTCTCTGTTTCTTTTGCCTGTCTGTATGTCTGTCGGTGTCTTCTATCTGTATGTCTGTCTGTCTGTCTGTCTGTCTGTCTGTCTGTCTGTCTGTCTGTCTGTCTGTATCTATGTCTGTCTGTCAGTGTCTTCTGTCTGTATGTCTGTCTGTGTCTTCTGTCTGTATGTCTGTCTGTCTGTATCTATGTCTGTCTGTCTGTCTGTCTGTCTGTCTGTCAGTCTGTCTGTCTGTGTCTTCTGTCTTGTGTCTGTCAGTCTATCTGTCTGTCAGTGACTTTTGTCTGTCTGTTAGAATCTTCTGTCTGTGTGTCTGTCAGTCTGTCAGTCTATCTGTCACACTATCTGTCTATCTATCTATCTGTCTGTCTGTCTGTCTATTTATCTGTCTGTCAGTGACCTTTGTCTATCTGTCTGTCTGTCTGTCTTTCAGTGTCTTCTGTCTGTATGTCTGTATCTATATCTGTGTCTTCTGTCTGTATGTCTGTCTGTGTCTTCTCTCTGTATGTCTGTCTGTATCTATATCTGTCTGTCTGTCAGTTTCTTCTGACTGTTTTGTCATCTGTCTGTCCGTCAGTGTCATCTGTCTGCCTGTTTGTCCGTCAGTGTCTTCTGTCTGTATATCTGCCTGTCTGTCAGTGTCTTCTGTCTGTCTTTCTGTCTCTGTCTGTCTGTCTGTCTGTCTAATCCCATGAAATACTGTTCAACTATTTATAGCATTATGGATTTTGAACTGCACTATGTTCATTTCTCTCTCTCCTCCACTCACAGTGTCATTACCAAATACAGTTTAGTAGGAGTCTCAAAGGTTTCCTCCAGAGACACAATATTTTCGTGATTTATTCTGTGAAGAAATCACAGGGGACACATATAAAAAAAATCATTCCCTTCATTCCATCAAATCAGAAAAGATTTATGTAAAATGCAGCTCTATGCTAATAACAACCTAGAAAATGCACACAAAAGCGCTTTGTAAAGTCAAGCAATTTAACCAATCAGTCCAGAGCGCTGTTTGTCAAATCACTGACCTGCGTAATACCGCAATCTCATTCTCCAGCATGGATTCTTTTCCCTTTAGCGCTCTCTTCCGGATGCACTTGACAGCCACCAGCTTCTGGGTGCATCTATGCTGAGCCACTCGAACCTCGGAGAACGAGCCCCTGAGACGTTACACCTTTATATTATTTATAATTCAGCCCTAATGTGTTTTGTTCACAATTAATGCTTAATGACGAGGGCTGTGGGCACACTGTGAATAATAGGAGTCTCCAGAGCCTCCTTAAAGGGAGAGTTCACCCAAAAATGAACTCATTTACTCACCCTAAATTGTTTCACACTTGTTTGAGTTTCTTATGTTGAACACAGAAGAAGATATTTTGAAAAATGTTGAAAACCTGTAACCATCAACTTCCATAGTATTTGCGTTTCCTACTATGGAAGTTATTGGTAGGAAAACACGGAATCTGTGCATCATGAAATTCACAGATTTTTTTTTCTATTTATTTGCTCATGTAAATGTGCATAAATATATATATTTATTCAGTTTTTTTATTAATTTCGGTAATTTTATAAACTAATATGCAAATGTTTATATGATTTATTTACAATATTTTTCTGTTTTGTCTTTTAGTAGATATATTATATGAGAGACTTGCTTTGTTTACCAACCAAATGTATCTAATTGTATTTCCATTGTAAACCTAAAATTAAAGTTAGAAAGTCAATATTTTTTATTTTATGTTTTAAATATGAGTCTTTTGTGTCTCCAGAATGTGTCTGTAAACTTTCAGCTCAAAATACCCATCAGATTATTTATTATACCTTTCTGAATCTGGGAAATTTGAGCTGTTAGGACACTGTAGCTGTTTTTGTTGCCTATGCCTTTTAATGCAAATAAGCTGGTTCTCCCCGCCCACCGTTCCCACGTGCGTGTCAGAGCCATAGAGATCTCTCAGTATTGCTCTGATGCGTGTAGCCTACACATAGATACACAGCACAGTGACAGACAAGAATGAAGCAGATCTTTCTTACTACAGTAAGAACTTTCCCAATGGTTATTTGATGTATTTGTTAATTCAAGCCTTTCTGCAATGATGAGTCACACACAATGTTGTTATAAAGTTTGCACACGCACAAGGGCACGCACACACTTAAGCTTTGCACTCTTTTTGCATGGCAAATGTGACAGGATACACATATCCACTGCTGTATGGACATATGTTATGTTAATGTACAAAATAACCCTGATTTAAGTCTACAAATCGGGATTGAAGTGTCTTCTTTTATAATTCCACTGACATGCGGCTGTGGTGATGAATTACACAGCAATGTTACTGTCTTTAATACAAATATGCTCTGATTTAAAATCGTTTTAAACTTGTAAAACTCATTCTTGAGGTCCAGCTGATCACAGAGAGCTGAACAGATCTTTTAATCCCAGTTGCTGTGCACACGTCCTGTCTTGTAGATATGATAATACCTGCTACTATGGAGACATGTTAATACGTGGCTGTCAATCAACTCAGTAGGCGGGGAAACCACACTCCTATGTCACGTTGTGGTGGGCCTCAGAATTGCAGGAATTGCTATTTTAACGTCAGGAAATTTTAAAAAGAGGCGTATTGTCTTTATATCACCCCAATATGACTGTGGACACACTATACCCACACAGTTCTGTCAAAACAGCTTCCAAAAGTTCATCATAGGTGCCCTTTAAGTTTTTAGTTACTATACTCTCAAAATCATTCCGCATAAATCTGCAGAATTACAAAATTCTGCACAGAAGTAGCAAAAAATGTCCTCAGATTGTCTTCGGTTGCAGGTTTTCTAACATTTTTCAAAATATCTTTTTTTTGTGTTCAACAGAAATAGGAAACTCGAAGGCTCAAAACCAATTGAGAGTGAGTAAATGGTGAGTTCATTCAAATGAATGGGTGAACTACCCCTTTGATAATATTTTCTGTTTCTATTTGACAAGTCTTTCAAATATGTTGGTAAACCACAACATCAAAATCTGCTCTTAAGTCATTACATGTTCAGAGTATTCAGGATGTTGAACATATGAATCCATAAGGAAGGAAAACTCACTCTCCCAGTTTCTCTTTCAGCTCATAAACGGCATTGATGTCATCTTTTTTCCGAAGATCTCTCAACAGAGTCATCATAATGCTGGGTAAGCGTGAGCTGCATATTATACACACACAGACACACAAAACGCTAATGTGTGCATGCAAATCAGCACATTCAATTTTCAGCCTGAAGCAAGACATTTTGCATGCCCTCTACAGCAACAAGCATTCAAGGATATCCATCTGAATGCATGCAAATAGCAAAATTCCGATTCCTTTTGCAGTTTTCAATGACTAGCAATGAGATTTGACGGATTTTCTGTTCCATCACACAAGCTCTGATGGGAAAACATCACTGAACACACTCCCTAATTTCCTCTGGAATGAAAATATCTTCATTTCCCCCCTCTAAAACACTTTTGACACACAGATAACTAGTGCAATTCAGATCATCCCATACATACGAATAAGGATTATTTATCATTCAAATTAGATCAGCAATTAGTTATATTTAGAAGAGAGATCTAAGCCAAAAGCTCAATTACCTGCTGATTGCCGCTGTGAAAATCTGGAAGGCAACAGTTTCTAACGTCACCAAACCGCCTCTCTACTCTTCTTCTTAATCGAAAATCACATTCATTTTACTCTGGTGACCTTCAACGCCTACATGCTTTACAGAGGAGAAGTGACTTTTGAAAGAGATGAAGGACAGCAGAGAGAGAAAGTGTTAGAAAAAATACAAGTGATGAAGAGAGAAAGAGGGCTGGACATACTACAACAGGTCTGACATAAGGCTAGTTCATATTTCATCAAATATAATGCTTGAATGTACAATAAGATCATTAAGCATTCTTTATCATTATTATCATTACAGAAATAAGCATTCTTTATCATTACGGACAGGCTTCGCTGAACTGAACATGCTACGGTTTGGTTTAACATCTCCAGAAGCCAATGTGTGTGTTTACATTATCCAGGCTGTTTTGAGTTACTCTCAAAACAGATCCAGAGCTCTTTCGGCTGTCCTTGTATGGGCTTTTTCACTCTAGTGTCCAAATTCCTCTGTGCATTACCATAAATCCCAAATCGCAGACACTTTCTCTTTTGCTGTGTGATGTGGCCTGCTTTCTAACAAGGTATCAAAGGTAAATAGGGCAAATGCATTAGTCATATGTACCGTAATAAAACTTTAGCATTAGTCATACTGTAATAATGCATGCATCATAAGGGCTTTACAGTACTGTGCAACGGGCAATATGAGATCTTTAGTCAATATTTTCCTACATTCATTCATTTATTCTTTTTTCTTCAACTTAGTCCCTTTATTAATCTGGGGTCGCCACAGCGGAATGAACCACCAACTTATCCAGCATATGTTTTACACAGCGGATGCCCTTCCAGCTGCAACCCAGTACTGGGAAAAACCCATACACTCCCATTAATTTTATTTAGTGAATTAAGTGAGATTTTCCTTACAACACTGGCAGATAATTTTGCTGGTTTTAGGTCAAATAGACTTATGTCAAACAAAGAACAATATTATTTTACTTGGACTATTATTTAGCTTGTTTTAAGGAAGGTCTCACTTAATTCTGACTTACTATTTCTAAAAACAAAACATTTTCATGTCTAGAAAATACTTCTTGATTTAAGTTTTTTTTTTATTTTTATATATTTCAGTTTTTTTTATTTTCTTCAATAATTTAACAGTACCATCAGTTTACACATTTTTACATCCTTTTAACATCCCCTTTCTCCTCCCCAACAGCGGTAGTTACAGTAATTAGATGTTGCTATCATAAATCCAATAAACACAGATAAATAATAAAACTCAATAAATAAAAAAAGCACACATACAAAAAAACAATACTGATAATACATAAATAAATAAAACAAGACAATAACACTTTAACCCTGCGTCTCACCACAGTGACCTTATTCAACCTCCAAAAATGCAAAATATTTTCCCCATCTTCTCTGATAAAAATCCAGTTTATCAAGTAATCTATATGTAATTTTTTCATATGCTGCCCCAATTCTGTAACCATTTGAAATAATGGTGGACCTGCTGAACGCCATCCCCTCATAATGATTTGTCTTCCTATTATAATACTTATTAGATTCCTATTTTAAATATATTTGAACTAGAAACAAGACATAAACTCGAATTAAGAAAAAAAAAATGTTCAGTGTATGCAAACTGATTTAAATAATAGTTATGACTATAGAACCATCGTCAAGTCATATTGCAACAAGTAATAGCACTCAGCATATATATATATATATATATATATATATATATATATATTACAATCTTAAGATCTTAATCGCAAAAATAACATTTCACATTACTACATTTTTAGAGTAAGATAGGCCTAAGATTGTAATATATTACTTTACCAGCACTAATAACGTTTCTCTTTTAGCAGTAGCATATGTCATAATAATGAATGACCACTAGAGGGAAGCCTTGACTAACTTTAGTTTCAAAATAAAGAGTCGAACAAATAGTATTTTATAATGTTATATATACCGTTATCTCTAAATTACATTATAATATAGCACATTGTACTGTGTTAATATGAAATAATTGGTTGTTGTTTTTACATGTTTAACAGTTATTATAGATTAACTGTTCTCAAACGTATTATTTATGTTAGTTATATATGTTAATTATAATTAATAACAAATAACAAAAAATATTGTGTGTCAAAAATTCTACACTAATAATTATTTTTGTTTACTGCTTGTTATGAATTAATTGCATTTAATTATCATTTTGTATACCTTATTCAGGCTTCCCACAGGAATTTTAAAGGTCTGTTCCAGGGGATTTAGTTTTTGTCCAATTCATGAAATATCAGGAATTTTTCTATCTGTTTATCAAAATGTTATTTTTCTATACAATGTTTCTTTTATAGGGTGACACGGTGGCTCAGTGATTAGCACTGTTGCCTCACAGCAAGAAGGTCGCTGGTTCGAGTCCCGGCTGGGCCAGTCGGCGGTTCTGTGTGCAGTTTGCAGGTTCTCCCCGTGTTGGCGTGGGTTTCCTCCGAGTGCTCTGGTTTCCCCCCACAGTTTTAAGACATGCTTTTTGTTTACCATAAATTGGGTAAACAAAATTGGCCGTAGTGTATGAGTGTGTGTTTGAATGAGAGAGTGTATGGGTGTTTACCAGTACTGGGTTGCGGCTGGAAGGGCATCACCTGCGTAAAACCAGAATAGTTAGGTTCATTCCCCTGTGGCAACCCCTGATAAATAAGGGACTAAGCTGATGGAAAATGAATGAATGTTACTTTTATTTTCTTTGTTGGCCTCAAGAACCATTGATCTCTGTAATTTCCCACTCTTAACCATATAAAGCCTGCTCCATCATATTTGATACACGAATGTCTCTAAAAATGATCAAAATAAACAAACAAACCTGTTCAAATCTGTTCAGCAATATAGGATTAAAAACTGTCCAATTGAAACTTTTCTAAAATGATACAACAAACGTTGCTCCAAAATAAGCTTTGACTGAATGTGCACTGCGGTTATGTCTAAGGAGAAGAGAGTTCTCGCACACCGGATGAGAACTTTCTATACACAAATATTATCTTATTTAATATAAAACAATTCCAATAGCGTTGAAGTAATATGAACAATGTCCTGGCTAGCCAAAACCCAACAGAAAATCTGCAGCAATAAAAAAATAATAATTGCAAGCTACCCAAAATTTTGCACCATTTGTTTTATTTTGCATAAATTTCATCATCACAGAATCGCTTATTTTTGAAGGGACTGCACAACACTGCTGCCTGTTTTTCTGTTTATTATAGGTTACGCAAATTCAGCTTCTCAGTAAATGAAAGTCAGGGAACGTGACATTACTGTATTGATAATAACTTATTGTGTCTGCTATATAACCTTTTGTACTGTTCAGTTATTTAATTGTGTCATGTGACACTGAGTGTTCAAATGAACTCCAGATGCATCTGAATATTGTCACCCTGATAAAGGCAATACCCGTAGGTGCGGTGCACATGAGTGCTGTTTTAAAAATAATAATAATAATAGCCATGTAAAAGCTTTTTATCTTTTTGACCTACTTTTCAAGTGCCTTGGACTTTTTTTATATATCTTTACAAATCCTTTATCCAAAAAGCACTAACACATTAAATTTTGATTCTGGATTTTATCAGCGAATTTGACATTTGGCTTAGAGTGGGAACCTGCTTATTTGATCATAGTTTATAAATGTATTGCTTATCATGCACATTGCTAATGCTAATGTAATATAATGCTAATTGTAAAGTATATATTAATTGAATATTGATAGAAGATTTCATACATTCATTCATTCATTCATTTTCCTTCGGCTTAGTCTCTGATTTATCAGGGGTCGCCACAGCGGAATGAATCACCAACTATTCCAGCATATGTTTTACACAGCGGATGCCCTTCTGGCCGCAACCCAGTGCTGGGAAACTCCCATACACTTTCTTTTTTCAATTTAGTTAATCCAATTCACCTATAACGCATGTCTTTGGATTGTGGGGGAAACCGGAGCACCCGGAGCAAACCCACTTGAAAACGGGGAGAACATGCAAACTCCACACAGAAATGCCAACTGGTCCAGCCAGGTCTCGAACCAGTGACCTTGCTGTGAGGCAACAGTGCTAACCACTGAGCCACTGTGCCGCCTGCTTTCATACAATGTGGAACAAATAAAATGTGCAACTAATTTGCCCAAATGTAAAATGGTTCCAAAATGCTTTGAGAATGTGTTTCTCATCCACATACTATATATTTCAATAGAAAAGCTTTTAATGTTATATTTAAAAAATGATTCTTATGAACCCTGACATTTTTATGACCTCTAACAAACTGCATATTTATAAAAAACAATGAATCATGCTACTTTTACTATACACTCAGAAAGATATTTTACATTTATTGCTTGTAATTCACATACACAACTCACACTAACCCAGTCTAATGGGGAGGCATGACTATTAATTGACTTTAACTATGATTTCTATACAATGTGGAACAAATGAAATGTGAAAGTTTTAGACCACTAATTGGCCCAAATGTTAAATAGTTACAAACTGCCTTGAGAATGTGTTTCTCGCTCACGTACTATATTTTTTAAATAGAAAAGCTTTATAATAATATAAAAACAAGGTTATTATAAACACTGACATTTTTATGACCTCTAGCAAACTGCATATTTATAAAAACAATAAAACCCTACTAATTTTGCTATACACTCAAAAAAATATATATAATAATCTGCTTGTTCAAACTACTTATTTAAAATGAGCTGAAATGACACAATCCTTGAGATTTTTGGGGGGACAACTTTTTATGTTCAATCCACTTCAATTGAATCGATTTGTGTTGGGACAACATGAATGAATTGTGTGGATCCCTGCATTTTTACAATGTAAAACAGCCTCACAACACTTTTTTTTTCAACATCCCAAGAAAACAAAGAAATATTTAAACGTAGTATTTATTATATTTTGCATAATGCAAGAATGAATTACGACTTTAGATTATCTCTTACTGGAAACCTGAACTAAAATTATTAATGCAACAGTTTTCTGATTGTTAAACCAGGTATTGAAAACAGCGATAAATCTGAGCATGATTTTCTAATCCCTCTTTTTCCAATTATTAAAAAGTAAGCAGCTGCTGTTCCCTTAAGACTCTTACACACGCAGTCAGTCTCTGTTGTTATTGGCTTACACCGAAAATCCTGTTTCCCCATTACATGTCCCACTTCAATATGACACACGCTTGAATGTTCAGTAAGTGAAGCAGGTTGTGTCGTAATTCATGTTGTTCTCACTGTGTCCACCGTGTTTCACCTTAGGACTGAACATTATGTCCAGAGCCCACAGAGAGCGGTAGCGCTGACGTTCAAGATGACTTTAATCTCGAGAGATGCTGAACAAGATGTTCGTCATACCTCACAAGTCACTGTAGAAATATATTTGTGATTATTAGGGCAATGGTGGAAAAACTAGCAGCTCTGTATGAATGTAAGAAAACGTGATCTCAAGAGCCTGCTAAAATTTTCTCAGATTTAACTCTTAAAAAAAATCTGCCAGATTTGCTTTAAGTTTCCACATCTAACGATGCAGTAGTTATTAGGTTTGTTGGCTATTACATTTTATGTTAAACATAATCATATACACACACACACTTACTTATATATATATACTTATACAGTGCTCAGCTTTTGAAAATCAAAGGTGCTGTATGTAAGTTTTTGACTCTTCTAAAGCATAAAATACCATAATATGCTTGCAGATATTTAAGAAACATGCTAAGTGAACATTCTTGTTTACCTGAAAAACAATGCTGAAGTCAGATATTCTGCTTTGAAAATGTGAGTTACGTGCCAGAACGTCTGTCTTTGTTTTGATTCTTTTAACCCGCCCACTGCCAGTTTAGCCAATTATATTTCTGCACCCCGGGTTGCCTTCATGAAAAACTGCGTATTTCATTTATTCAGTCAGAAAGGTTCTCAAGTGGTGGTGGTTATTAATTAGCAAATAATATAAATATTATGAATGTAAACATTAGGTGAGCAGGTTACATTGTAACCCCGTGTCCTAACAACACGCTACGTGACAAAATTTGCAGTGATAAGCAATTTGGCTGTTTGCACCAGACGAAACACGACAGAAATTTAAAGACAGCCATTCAGAAGCACAGAATAACGATACTGCTCTGCACTCCAGTGAAATTGTTAGGTTTGCAATCTAATTAATACATATTAAACCTCTTTAACATTGTTATATATACATACTGAATGATTGATATTTGTAAACTTGGCTTGCACTAAGTCACAGCTCTAAAGTAAAATTTCAAACAGTTTATTTTGTTTTTAAGATCTGAGCAGAACTATCTGCAGCTGCTTTCAGTAGTATGGCAATAAATGTAATGTAAAATGGCATTCAAACTCGCGTTATTAGCATTTAACACTGAATAAAGCACATGAGGTGTACCTAAGGTGATCATTGTTCACCTGTGAGAAATAAAAGCCATTACTAAAACATCAATTTCAGGTGTTGGTTAGGACAAAAACTCCTTTTAATATGGAAAATGTTTCTTCTATCATGTGCCGTTGCTTTTAGAAACGCTTCAAATCAGCCTTAAATCAGCCTTTAGGCTTTATAGTCAGGCACGCTCACGTCAATCTGGCAACCTGCACTTGCATGGACTCGTCAGAAGAGGAGCCGAGTGAAAATGTGTTTTGATTCAGGAGTGCATACCTAGTTCAACCCCTGGGTGTCAAACTTACATACTGTGCCTTTAATATTTTTATACATCTCTAACTGAATTTAGGATATATATGTTGGTGCTTTAAACAAAACAGTTTTATTAAACAATTATATCCATTAAAATAAGAGTTTGGTCACTTAACATCTTTAGGAATAGAAATATTATACATTTAAATACAAATTATTTAGTTATTTAATTATTTAGTTTTTTAGTTTTCGCTAAAAAAAAAAAAAGTACTAACTACTAAATTCCAACTACATTTTATATTGTTATGTTTCCCTTGATTTTTCCTCTGTTTATTAACTTTAGATAAAGGGGTGGTCCACAGTGTATTTTTAATGCTTAGTTGTGTTTAGAAGATGACAAAAGCAATGTGTGCTGATGCTTTATTTGTAGAAAATCACGTTATGTTTTCATATATCTTACTTTGATTATATATAGCTACTCAGCTAACATGAAAACGACTGTCATATTTCCTAGTTCCCTCGAAAAGCCCACCCTCAAGAGGCTCTGATTGGTCAGCTAACATAATGTGCTGTGATTCGCAGATCGGCTCCACATCACCAGGAAGTGTCACGCACCTTCAAGCACGCGCATTTTGCTCTGTGTAAACAGTCAGTCAGAGTAACTATAGGGGAATTACCAACCTACGTCACACATGACGTCACACGGGTTCAACCGCGCATACGGTTGCAAAAAAAGACCGGTTGCAATAGCAAACATGTCGTGTTGTGTGGTAGGATGCCAAAATCGAAAGTCCAAAAATAGAAAACTTAAATTTTACAGCACACCACACTGCTTTTAATGTCAACCGCAGACATTATTGGCCAACAGCCATCAGAAGAGCTGAATGGAGTGAGGACCTAATTAAAAATGCTCGACTTTTATTTTATATCAGGTAAATTCACGCTATGCTGAATCATACACATTACTCGTTTTTGATAGCAGCAATCATTTTAGCAAAAACAGTTAAATATGGTTAATTAAACTGCGGACACTGAATGCTTGGAATGAAATGTAACAATGTAAGTTCACATACCCTGCCGTACAGGTGCAGTTCGCTGTCAGAATGCAGTTGTTTTGCTTGATGATTACCCAGGCCTTGTACAGTTCCGTCTTCTTTCCTTGTCTTTGGCTAGGCAGAACCTCAGTTTTTAGCACTACAGAGTTTTGAATCTGGTACTCATAGGACATTATTTCTTGCACATGACCACACAGAACAAAATTGTAGGCATCCAAAGACTTGTAGGCCTTTATCTTCTCTCTTGTAAAATCACTTGTAGTTTCAATGAGATTTCGGGCTGGAGGCTTGGCCATTTCATCTTATCCAATATCTATTGGGAGGGTGCTGTCTCAAATGGACCTGTCAGACGAACGCCGCTCACTTTAACGTTAATTTTGCAGAATAACTGTGCTTATCACTGGGTGACAAGCTGTTATAATATGCTGAAAGCATTATGTAAATAATATATATAATATCTAATCAATATAACATATCTCTAATACAACAACAAACTCTGTACCGCATCGGATGTCATTCCCTCACTGTAAATACTAGCGCTCCCGTTTTTTTTTTCTTCTGCAACCTCGATGCGTGCGCATCCTGAATGTTTACAAACCGGTCATTCGTCTATTAGCCGCAGCAGTTTGTGCTTGAATTTGACAGAAAATTAAAAGTACACAGTTGAACCTCACGCCTGCTCTCTAAAATAAAATCTGACAAGTGTCTTTCACATATAATCAGAATTAGCATGTTTAAGTAATATGAAACGTTCACAAATCTTTTGTGAACTCGTTATTTGAGATATAGAATGCACAGAAAGCAGCCGCATAGAGTCTGGAATTTCTCCTTTGTCAAATGCTAGAGCTCTATCTTTTTTATAATTCCCTGGAACATAATTAAAATTGAATTGTAAGCACTTCTCTCTTTGTGTCGTGTCTTTTGGAAGCCTAAATACATAAACAGAACAAGCTCTGTGGAAATAGCAGCGTTTGTACTGCATTTTAGCTTTCTCTGCTATAACATTACAGTGCCTCTGGCCTCGCCTCATTGCTGCGCGGGGTGTGTGCGCATGGTGAATGCGTGTAAATGGAAGCCCCTGTGATTTCATTAACCCGGATGTATTTTTTGTAGTCCCCAAACTTTGTTTTAGGCTTCGCTAAGCTAACTCTGTAAAAGCCAATGTCTCTCTTTGCATTGAACTTTGAGCATATTACATTCAGAGATGTTGTTTATGTTCACACAGCTACATTACATTTCTTTGCATTACAGCTACATTACATCTCTTTGCATTGAACTTTGAGCATATTACATTCAAAGATTTTGTTTATGTTCACACAGCTACTTTACACATCAACTAAAGTTTAAAATATGATATTGTAGTGGACCACCCCTTTAATATTTTTCTCAGCATTTTTGTTTGGGTGTGCTCATTTTTGGACTGTGATCTTAAGTTTTTTGTTAGATTAGTTCCATTTTTAGCTTGAGTACTAACTAATGCACAAATATTTTAATGTATAGCATCCTGTAGAAAATATTAAATTAAAAGAGAGATCTGTGAGGCGTGTACTCATTTATGCTGAGCACTGAAATTTACAGACCACATTACAGACGCAACTGCCCATTCATGCAGATTTGCTCGATATAACATCAGGAAGATTAGACCTTTCCTATCAGAACATGATGTTCAGCTGTTTTTGTCCTGTCCAAGCTGAACTATTGCATTGCTCTCTTGGCTGGGCTCCCAACCAACACCATCAAGCCTCTGATTAGAACTCAGCAGCGAGATTAATATTTGAACCAAAAAGAGTGCATGTCACACCTTTATTAATCAGTCTACACTGGATGCCAATTGCTGCTCAAATAAAATTTAAGTCATTGTCATTTGCCTTCAAAACAACTGCTTACTCTGCACCCATTTACTTGAGCCCAATACTTCAGGCTTATGTGCATCACTCAGCTACTGAACACCGATTTGTGGTTCCATCCCAAAGAGACACAAGATCCAAGAACAAGGACTTTCATCCTGGTGGAATGACTTGCCAAAGTTAACCAACTTGATTATTTTCAAGAAACATTAATACTTTCATCAATACTTAATCATTTAATTACCCGACAACAATTCTACAATGCTAAGTGTGCTCCACACAGGTGAGTGGGCTTGACAAACCATCTGTAAGAGACACGCTCTCTCTTCTCCATATGCACCAGACACCTTTTTCTAAGCATCCCATACTTCTTGAAAACTTTGTATAATCCTGAGTTCTTCACACAGGTGAACGGGATTGACAAACCACCTGTAGGACACACTCTCTCCTCTCTCTCCCCCTCTCCTTAAAATAAATAAAAATAAATAAGACTTGCCATAGCATTTATTTACTGAATCTCTGATGAGTTGAAGTGCTTATTTTATCCTTACTTTTAAGTCACTTTGGATAAAAGCATCTGCTAAATTAGTAAATGTAATATTTATAATATATATTTAAGATTATTTTTTTATATTTTTAATTAAGTCTGCATGTTCACCAAGGCTATATGAATGGAAAATACAGGAAAAACGTTAATATTTTGACATATTATTACTGTTTTTTGTTTGTTTGTTTTTGTAGAATGTCATTTATTCATGTGATGCAAATCTAACATCAACGTTACTTCAGTGTCACATGATCATTTAAATGATTATCAAGAAACGTCTCTGAAAATAGTCTATATTGATCTAAATACTACTTTATTATATTCTATTCCCCAGTCGTTACTATGATTTCCACCCCCTTCTTTTTTTTATTCAATACCACGGCATAAAAACAAACTTTCTTTGACCAGTTCTTCTCTCGTATAATGTAAAGATGAATTGAACTGACCATAAAGCACAACTCCTCTTTTAGAGGATCCCATGTTATCCAAATCCTTTGTGCATCTGCTGCTGGTTGTCTTTGAGACATCTGAGCCAGCTGTCAACACAATCACCCTCTAATATACAGCTCATGGCCGTTTCAGATTTTGGCTAATTAAAGGGTTCGGTCACCCAAAAATGAAAATTCTGTTATCAATTACTCATCTTCATGTCATTCCAAAACAAAGTAAGATATTTTAGATGAAATCCTCCATAGACAGTAATAGTCCTGACTCATTCAAAGTCCAGAGAAATACCAAAAAACATCCCCAAAACAGATCATTTGCCTTAAGTGGTTTAATCAGAATATTATCGAGCTATGAAAATACTTATGTGCACTGACAACTTTATTGAACAGTTGCTTCTTCTTAGTGTCAGGATAGGGTTTGTGTTAAATAACGTGCAATAGGTTTGCGAGCTTAGTGGGTTAAATAAATGTATAATATACAAAAGTTAAATGTAGATATAATCTCATATGAAAGTAGTAAATGACTAGTATGTGACAGCACTGAATCTGATTCAATTGATTCATTTAAACAGCTGATTAATTCAATAATGAAACAGACATGTCTAAATGACTGGCTCAGTGATTCATTCACTCCGTCAGTTTGCTCAAACTCATCATGAATCATTCAGTAACAACAACGCCTCTCAAATGTTCTGCTCTGATAGTTGTTTTGGAAAAATGTTCATTACAACGTGTTTAAAACAGAAAACGACACATATATGAATTCATGTAAAATCAATTGCAAATCTTGCTGTTTCATGTTATAAATACAGCAATGTAATATTTAACCGCAGTATCTAAGTGATGTGAGTTTGTGTGGAAATTTCGATTCTTCCCTGGTTTTACTTCTCAATAAATAAAAATCCACTTGTCCTGGATGAGCGTTAATGTCAAGCCCTGTTATATAACATTCAACCAACCCAAGTGGCTTTAACCACTGCTGAAATCCACCCACATTTGGCAGATTGGCAGGTGTTAATGTCAAGCCCCACTGGCACTGCTGGTGTGCATATACAGTACACTTATAGAAAACAGTGTATTTCAATTTTAGTGATGTTGCGCTGTCCAGCACCTCTCATTTAGTCTGTGTTCCTATTTACAATTTAGTTGTCTCTAATAACACACAATACACTTATAAACGATGTACTTTTTTGCTTAATCTGTTTATTCATTTATAATATTAACTAAATAATAATATTAATTGTATTCTGACTACACCACCCACAACATTTTTTGAGCATTTTAAACAATTGTTTTAATAACTAATTTGCCTTTGCCATGATGACAGTACATAATATTTATTTTGCAAGACATCAGTATTTAGTTTAAAGTGCAATTTAAAGCTTACCTAGGTTAATTAGGCCAGTTGGACAACAGTGGTTTGTTATGTAGCCAATAAAAAAAATGTATGGGCCTAATAATATTGACCTTATAAGATTGAGTTTTTGAACATTTTTAAATAAATATATATTTAATATGGTTTGATAAGGTGCCTGCACTGTAAAAAATAAATTGTTGAGAAAACTTAAAAAAACAAGCAACTTGATGCAGTAAGAACTTACTTTTGTTTATTTATGCAATGTTGATTATTGTATTTTACTAATAAAGATATTCTTTATATTCTTAAGATATTCTTGTCACATCAACTGAAGCAACATTTACTTCTATTGAGATAATTAATTATTTTGTGTTTAGTGGATGATTATTTTTTTAAATTTGCAAGCATATTACCCTGAATTTAATCATTTTACTTACAAAATGACAAACAAAAACTTACTACTTCATTCATTCATTTTCCTTCGGCTTAGTCCCTTTATTCATCAGGGGTCACAAACCGCCAACTTATCCAGCATATGTTTTACACAGCGGATGCCCTTCCAGCTGCAACCCAGTACTGGGAAACACCCATTCGCACCCGTAGCACCCTTTGGAAACCCATGCGAACACAGGGTTGCCAACTGACCCAGCTGGGGCTCGAACCAGCGACCTTCTTGCTGTGAGGCGACTGTGCTACCCGCTGCGCCACTGTCACCCCTCTTACAAGCAACAGATAAACTAGCTTAGTTTTCGATCGTCGCGTCACGCATCTGCGAATTATTTAAATATCAACTTTCCTGTTCAACCCAAAAATGTTTGTCCAGAAAACTCTGTTAAACATGTAGACATAACATTTTAGCGAATATTGTTGACATAACATATATTTTTATGTGGATCAACAGTTATTCACAATTCTTAGTATATATGACAGAAAAAGTACAGTGTGCTGAACAAATGGAGTTTTTTTTTTTTTTACAGTGTGCCTGTAAAAGTACTTATGTAAGAATTTGCATACAGAATGAATAATAAGACACCCTTAAAGGTGCAGTAGGTAATCTGCATAAATGCTAACCGGTTAGCATAATATCTTTGAAACACAGTCCCACTCCTACCGTCCAAGCCTCCTGATCTCATAAACATGCACATTAAAGATGACAGAGACCCACTAGATCATGTCATTCGCCAGTTAGAAAACTTTATAGTATTTTATCATACTACTATTACGAATGAAAAACTGTATTATATCTAGCACGTTTTCAGTTGTGTAGCAAGCAAAATTAGTCATAATGTGCAATATTTCATGCATGCAAGGATCGCTGGTCTCACTCTCTCATGCACTTTGTCCTAAAGCGACTAATGCTTAGTGGTTGGCCGGCGGGGTGCAGGAATTACACTTATTACTAAGCATACTTGCATGCTATTTTAGGCCGAATATTCAAAGTAGCATGGTTAACAATATAGGAAGTGCGTCACAGGTTGTCATTGTTAAAAAAAACCCAAAGCAGGCTAGGTGAAATAGCGCTATTTACTTATGTTTTGTCGTTAAACTAAATTAAAAATCTACATTATTGATGCTGCAAAAGGTACCTTATGAAATTAAAAATAGTCACATCAATCTTTTGCCGGAGGATTTTAGTGGCTGAACAACACTTCTGTGCATATAACCCATTTATAAAACAACACAATCTACATCAGCTTTGCGTGACTAAAATAGTTTTAAAACATAACATTACCTGTGTAAAAGAAATACTTCAGCCATGGTGTCATCCTTCCTCCAGCGTGCGAAAGTAACTCCAATATTCATTCAGGGTTTTAAAAAGTTTTGATTCAGCATTTGTTTTTGCCACTGTCACTCTCTCGTGTGCAGGTGAAGGAGCAGCGATCGTGCATGCGCTAATGGCGGATCTGCGTGAACGGCTGTAGATGTACAAATCTCTATTTATTGACAGACAGTTTGGGCTACTTATCAGAATTATGGGAATTGTCGGCCTGACAAATTTTAATTGGATGAACATTTTTTAGTCTCATGCCTTACCCAGAATATAAAAATAAATACATTTAGATCATTTACTTTAATCATTACTATTGAAATGTAAAGAGACTTTCAACCAGCACAACAAAAAATGTTTCTGAAGGCAATACTGCCCTTTAAGGAGAAACATTATTGGTTGTTATTCTGTCTGACCCAATGCACTCTATCTTACAATATACATAATCCACATAACTAAGCTAACTTTTGTCTTAGATCAGGTGGTGAACAACATCATTACTGTTGACCTGAGGCAGATCTTGAAGACCCACAGTAAAGAATGACATCTATATAACTGACAGTTAATCAGAAATGCCAGAGATGGCTAATCGAAAACCAGGAGTTAACCATTTATGCAAACAGGTCCATTCACTTCTGAATACATTATTAGAACCCATTTAGCTGGAAGTGTTTACTTTTGTTGCTTAAAGGAAATAGGCACATGCTGCTTTACAAACAGGTTAATTTTACAGCTCCCCTAGGGTTAAACTGTTGAGTTTTACCATTTTTCTGGAGCACTGTTAGCTTAGCTTAGCATAGATCATTGAATCGGATTAGACCATTAGCATCTCGCTCAAAAAAAAAAGAACAGTTTTGATACATTTTAAAGCTTGATACTTCTTTAGAAGTAAGACGGATAATGAAAAGTTGCTATTTTCTTGGCCGATAGGAACTATATTGTCATTCTGGCGTAATAATCAAGGAACTTTTCGGCTGTATCATGGCTGGAGCAGGCGCAATAATATTATGCAGACTCTAACTGGTGGTGCAAGTTTAGTTTTTGGCGCTGGGGACTGTTTTCATGCACGGCATAATATCATTGCAAAGTTCAATTCAAGTTTATTTGTATGGCGCTTTTTACAATAATTATTGTTTCAAAGCAGCTTAGGTGCACATTATTGCATTACAATAAAATTGCTTTACTAAAAAGATAGGTCTTTAATCTAGTTTTAAACTGAGATAGTGTGTTTGAGCCTTGGACAATATCAGGAAGGCTATTCCAGAGTTCAGGAGCCATAAATGAGAAGACTCGGCCTCCTTTAGTAGACTTTGCTATTCTGGGTTCTACCAGAAGCCCTCAGTTTTGAGATCTTATAAAGCAGATTAGCGAAGGTTGGATAGATAAACAGCAGCAAGACTATTTGAAGCTTTATAGGTAAGAAGCAATATTTTATGATCAATACGGAACTTAACAGGCAGCTCTTGGTTATTACACCAGACTTTTGTTAACTTTGCTGTCCATGATGTAACCACATGATGTACATGATGTAACCACAGAAGTGTCAAGCTTTAAATAGGACAATTATTGTAACTCTTTGAGTAAGATGCTAATGGTCTAATCCGATTCAATCATCTATGCTAAGCTAAGCTAAAAGTGCTCCTGTTAGACCTAGAGATCGGCTGAATGGATTTAAAAATGCTAAAACTCAACTAACTCTTTGAGAGTTGTAAAATGAGCCTATTTAAAAAAAAAAGGATTTATCAAAACAAATAGTATAATCAGTTTCTAGACTGGAGAGGCTATTTACAGGAAATGCAATTTAAGAAATGTCTGGAAAGGTCAAATTGAAACTAATAAGAGAAGTCAAAAGTTGCTCTTGTGAAAGTTTGCTAGTAAACAACATCTTAGTCTGTAGGATAAATGAAAGTCTGTGTGCCGTTCAGGGTGTGACGCTGTGGCTCTGAATGGCCGTGTTGCTTTTTTTCACCAGTTCTTATCTGTGCCATATTAAATGTGTGACCTAAATAGGAGCAAGTTGTACCACCACCTGTATACTTTAATAAAGTAACACAGTGAAACTGCTGCCAGTAAAGTGGACGCTGCTGCTGCAATTGCTAAATGCTTTGACCTCCTTATGCAAATGAGTCTTGGCTGGTTAATATATGTCTGAAGTGATACGTGCGTTTTTTGATAACCTCATTCTCTTACGTTAACCCACATTGTCTCAGATATTGCATGATTATGTGAATAGTCAGCAAATATTCCTACACTAGCACAGCTTTTTGTGGCATGTTTTGTCATGTGATTTCTCAGACGGGAGGGTTAGTCATACAGAAAAGTCTTTTTAAAATACAGTAAAACAGAATTATTGTGAAATATGATTGCAATTTCTAGTAAATAGTCTCTTTTTTTAATTTATTTTAAAATATATTTATTCTTGTGATGGAAAATGCTGAATTTTCAGCAGTATTGCTCCAGTCTAAAGTATTACACAATCCTTCAGAAATAATTATAATATACTGATTTGCTTCACAATAAAACATTCTCATGCTCAGAATAGAAGACAGATATGTTGACAGATAATATTTGGTTGAAATCATTTTGTCTTTCAGGTTTCTTTGTTGAATAGAAAGTAAGAGCAGCTCTTATTTGAAATATAAATTTACATTAAAAATGCTGTGTTGTTGTAGCCCAACAATGGGTTAAATATGGACAGGCACAACTGTTGGGTTTCAAAGTGTCATTTAAATTTAATTAAAAAAATTAAACCAATGTTGGGTTTGTATACTGTATGTTAGACCCAGCGCTGTAACAAATGCAGGGTTCCACACTTTTCATTCATGTTGTCCCAACACAGATTAAGTTGAATTAAATTGAAGTGGATTGAACATAAAACAATTAAGTTGTGCCAAAGAAATCTCAAGAATTATGTTGTTTTAGCTCATTTTAAATAAGTAGTTTGAAAAAGCAGCAAAAATAATTTTCTTAATGAGTGTTGGGTTATGAGTGTTTCTTAATGAGTGTTGGGTTATTTTTTAGAGTGTAACTTTCTAAATTACTGCATTTCTGCTTTATAAAACTGTACATTTAAAAAAAAAAATTCTATTTTTCCATTTTAACTTTGGTTAAAGTAAATGAAAAGTAAATTGTCATTTTTAATATAATTTTGTCATCTTTAATGGCATCTACATAGCTCATTCATTTTTATTTTCATTTTTATAGTTGTTTTGTATTAGTTGTCCTTTTAAATTAATATGTTATTAATTAATTTTTTTAACTAAATTATTTGTATTACTTTATATTATTTATTACGGTTTTTTTATATACAGCCATGGTATATCAAGAGATTAATAGACCATTTGTGATATTTCTTCCTCATTTAAAATCTAAATATTTTCCTTTATTTTAATCAAATAACAAACAAAATGTTTTCAGAAATGTTTATATAGTAATTTTTAGACAACATAATGCCAATGTTTTGACTGCAGAAGAGTTCATAAATCATATATAAGGTGGAATAAGCTTGATATTCAAATATAACTAGTGAATTTTCATTGGAAGAAGAAAAATGTTCACAATTAAATTGAAAATCTAAAAATGTTTTCATTTAAAATCTGAAAGAAGTGCTGCCAGACCGCACTCACAAAAAGATTTTTGCTGCTTGTTCAAACTACTTATTTAAAATGAGCTCAATTCTTGAGGGGTTTTTGTGGCACAACTTAATTGTTTTATGTTCAGTCCACTTAAATTTGTAAAAAAACACAACTATTTAGTTAACTTAATACATTTGTGTTGGGACAACATGAAGGAATTGTGTGGAACCCAGCATTTTTTACAATGAGGTAACATTAATTGAATCTTAAACAACAAAAATGACTTCAATTGCATGGTAGTTTCAGTTAACCGTAATAACCAACGTCCACATTTTTTTAATGGCGGTTTATCCGGTAAAGCATTTGTCACTGGACTTGTTGTATCACGCTTCCAGCAGAATATACTGTTTAATCAGCAAGTATGTCAAAGTGTGAGCTGGAGAAGGGTGTGGGGGTGATATAGTCATGCTCGGGTTATGACTCCTCGCAGCTGCTATTTCTAAGCCGCTATAAAAAAGGGCCATAACCTTTGCAAGGCAGCTGCTCCTGAAGTCACGGGGTCTATTCTGAACTAAACTTAGATCGATACAAACGTGAAAGTGCAATCGTAGTAGTGTTTGCCCGTGCCTGGAGGCCCCGAACCAGGTCCACTTACTGTACTCTGATCAACTTCAACAAAGAGTTCTGAGGAAACTTTTTGTTTTTTTTATCTGAAGAGAGTTTCAATGTGCAGGCCATATGTTTTGCCACGCAGGAGATTGAAACTGTGCATTTGCATGAATGTACAGCCTAGTTCTGTCTCATTTATATTACACTAATATTTGTAAAGTTTATTTACTTACAATCTTTTTTCTTTTCTTTGTTTGCACAACACTTGTGGACAACACATACACTTAAATACACTTCATTAAACGTACACATAGACATCACCTATATGCTGTATAATTGCAGGTAAACTGTTTATAACTTGTATTTTATAGTGACTTTAACTTAATTTGATTGTAATGCAATAATGTGCAGCATTGAAAGAAGAATTATTGTAAAAAGTGCTATACAAATACAAAAACTTGAATTGTATGCAAATATATTGGAATAAAATAGAAAAAAATAAGTCATAATGTGCAGGAATAGGCAAAAACCCAAAAGGCTTATTCAGAGCCTCTACCTAAACAGTACCGGATTAAGAACACATTGGGCCCTGGGGCTATAGCAAACCCAAGGGCCCCATTTATTTCATCGCCTCACAAAAGTATATATTTTTGTATTATAATTGTTATTGTTGTTATTATTATTTTACTAATTAGGATTATTATCTAATTTTCCACCATTTGATTTATACGTGATTATTATATATATTTGTTCTACTTCATTAAAGTAGGCCTACAAGTAAATGAATAGAAAGATGAAAGTTCAAACAGGCTGCAAAAATCAGCAAAACAAACACATTTGCAATACTTGCTAAATCGTGCTTTATAATAAATATTTTAAATAGAGTTTTAACCTTTAAAAGGTTTCTTTAGACCTTTAGCTGACCATAAATCCCTAATGATGGGATATATTTCAAAATCCTGCTTCTAATATGCTAAAATAGTAGTCTGAGTTACAGAAGGCTAGCATCCTCATTTATTTATTTTTTGCATCAGATATATTGCCTGATAAAAGCCAGCACCATATTTCATTGCTCCATATTATTACTGTTGTTTTTATAAAGAGGGCGAAGTTAACATCCATAATAAACTATTTTTTTAACTGGTTCAGTTACACTTAAACCACAAACGAGTAAACTTACTTGAGATAGATACTCCCTAACGATGGACATTAGATAACTGTTTGTGTAGGCTATTTGATTTGTCTTGGTTATGAATATAATATTCATGAATATATGAATATAATGAAGTGTGATGGAAAGATTGCGCGGCCGAGAATACACTTCAGTTATAAGACCATACAGCATGATTCCACCTATCCCAGCTTCTGTTACTACATGTACAAGTTAATTAATGATGAATTCTGTTTTAATTCTTCCTTTTTTTTTAGTTCTTGCTTGGATAACCTACTTTAACTGCTTGGTTCCCGTGGTAGAGCCAAAATATGGGACTGTCCTGGGTAAATGGGACATCTGATCACCCTTTTGTGGGACTAAAACAGGGCTATTCAATATTCTGATTGGGCTACAGACACTTCGAGCCCCTGTTTAGCGGTATCACTGTTTTTTGATCAGCAGCGAACTGAAAGGAATAATTCACTTCATAGGCATGTGAAAACACAATACAAAGAGGCATTTCCTGCGTCATGGTGCAAATTAATTTATCAACCAATCAAGGGCCCCCTCCTTCTGCAGGCCCTGGGGCTTCAGCCCCACCTAGCCCTTATGTTAATCTGGCCCATACCTAAATAATAATAATATGACAATGAAAAAACAATTGCATTACAGCAATATTACATATTACTATATAATGATATGTAATAATATATAGTATGTTATATTACTATATTGCAAAAGTTAGCACAGTATTTTCTGCCTTCTAGTTTTTCGTTTGGAAAAAACCCTCTTATTTTCTTTAGTTTGACTGATTAGGTGCAGTTTTTGTGTAAATAATTTTTCAGATCAGCTTCCTTAAGAAATTATTATTTACTTTTTGATTGGCTAGAACAAGCCACTGTTGTCCAATGACTTTCCTAATTATCCTAACTTGTTAACTAACTCGGTAACTACTTAATTGCACTTTAAGATTAATATCTTGCAAACTAACTAGTCAAATTAATTATTTTGCATTGTTTTCCTGCACTGTAAAAAAAATACCGGTTGCCTTAAGCTCAATCAACCTTCTGAGTCATTTGAACTTAGATTATATTAAACTGACATAAAACAGCTTGTGTAAATAATAAAATTAACTTAGAACATGATTAACTTAGCTTAATAAGTTACAATTAACTAAAAACAAATGTTGTCATGAGTTATTGATCATATCATTTTTTACAGTGTGTAAAAGACAAAATAAATGAGTTATAAATTAGTTATTATCTTTACAATGTGTTGGAAAAAACTCTTAGATTATTCATATCAAGTGCACTTGGGAAATATTATATGTTTTTTTTATTTAACAAGATGATTTTAACAGGAAATTTGCTGTCAACTGTATAAAAGCGTGCACGGCATTCTTAACTTGAATTTGCAAATATTCAGTTTAATGCTGCTAACTATTTGTGTCCTTCAAAATTGCACTTAATGATGTAATTATAACATACTAGTTTGATGAGAAAACAAATGGGTTGTGTGGGTTTTGTGACGGACGGCACAGTGGCTCAATGGTTAGCACTGTCACCTCACAGCAAGAAGGTTGCTGGTTTGAGTCCCGGTTGGGCCAATTGGCATTTCTGTGTGAAGTTTACATGTTCTCCCTGTGTTGGCGTGGGTTTCCTCCGGGTGCTCCGGTTTCCCCCACAGTCCAAAGACATGGCTATAGGTGAATTGGATTAACTAAATTGGCCATAGTGTGTGTGTGTGTGTGTGTGTGTGTGTGTGTGTGTGTGTGTGTGTGTGTGTGTGTGTGTGTGTGTGTGTGTGTGTGTGTGTGTGTGTGTGTGTGTGTGTGTGTGTGTGTGTGTGTGTG
>CAIGQW010000259.1:10789382-10801278 GCA_903798125.1 Danio choprae
GTGTGTGTGTGTGTGTGTGTGTGTGTGTGTGTGTGTGTGTGTGAATGAGTGTGTATGGGTCTTTCCCAGTACTGGAAACAATACTGGAAGGGCATCCGCTGCGCAAAACATATGCTGGAATAATTGGTGGTTCATTCTGCTGTGGCGACCTCTGAAATAGAGACTAAGCCGAAGGGAAATGAATGAAGGTTTTGACTTGCTTTTGTTTATAAACTTGTCACATCAGTTTCGATTTCACTTATATTGTTGTTTTGCTGGACTGTGTGCTTCTGCTGCTTATTTACCTTCTTCAACGTTCACAGAAAAGCAAATTAAGCATAATATTTCATTAAGACTGTCGCTCTACCAAACGGTTGACCATGTTTTTACTGTTTTAAATAATGACTGTTAAAGTCATTTAAAGAACGGCTGTTTTCAATAATGGCTTACACACACAACATTGTTGGTTTGCAAAAAAAAAAAAATCAAACAAACATAATCATGAACTACACTTGATTTTGGTTTTATTGTAAAAAAACAAAACAAAAAAAAACAAGAAAACATGTTAAATAAGAATCTGAAATATTTTATGGCGTACTTCAAAAAATAAAGATGATTTAGTGTTCAAATTCATGTTTTTAAATAAATGGGTCTTACACTTCATATTTTCAGATTTTTCATAGTATATGTATTAAGTCCGGTACTTTTACCATAAACCGACATATCAACCATTTGGTAGAGGCTGATATTTTAGAAATTATGGGATGTGTTGAAAAAAAATTGCATTGAGTATGTTAACTAGCAACATTAGGATTTAAGAAATGCAATGCAATTTTTTCTTGGTTGGGTAGTTAAAGGCTTAACCAACAAATATGTGGTTGGGGATTTGTTGAACATTATGATTGAAAGTCATTTATGGATGAGAGCCTCCTCCTACACTGCGAAAAACAATGCTTTTCTTCTATTTGTTTTGTCTTCTTTCTAGTCCAAATATCTTCTTAAATCAAGAAACATTTTCTTAGACGAGCTATAAATATCTTGTTTTAAGAAACAAAGTGCCAACATTAAGTGCCTTTTTCCTTAAAACAAGCTAAATAATCTGCCAATGGTGTAAGCAAAGTAATCTTGTTTTTCTTTGTGAGATAAGACTATTTTGCTTACCCCATTGGCAGATTATTTAGCTTGTTTTAAGGAAAAACTGACTTAATATTGACATATTATTTCTTAAAACAAGACAATGTGTTTTGCTTTTCTAGAAAATGCTTCTTGATTTAAGAGCTTTAAGATATTTGGACTGGAAACAAGACAAAACAAGACATGTTTTTCAGTGTAACCTCAGTTTTAAGTGCTTTAGTTAACACATGTTAAAACTGGCAGCAACACTGGCAACAACACTGTTAGAAAGACTGTGCCAATCCTTATGCTGCGGTCACTCTGCACTTTTCGCCCCATTGACTTTCATTGATATTCATACGCATGCGAATGTACCAGACTGGAAATGCAAGCTTGTGCGACAAGTTTTGCATGTTGCAGCTTTAAAAAGTCTTTGTGAAGGCTGACACTTGAATTAGCATCGCGTGAATGAGTGAGACTAATAGAAATCAAAACGTGACCTTTCTGTAGAGAAATGTTTAATATGGAGCAGTCGCTTGTTTTTTCTGTGTTGCATCATCTTGTTTTAGCCCGTCTCGTTTCACAGCACCATCCAACAGAATTTTGCACGCTCAAATTCTAGTGTGACCATGACTTTAATGGTGTATTTTTGTATATTTAGCAATAAATTTTGCATCTGAGTACACTGTAAAAATGTTGGGTTCCACACAATGGATTTGTGTTGGGACAACATGAAGTAATTAATTTAAATTATTAGTTTTGAACTTAAAACAATTAAGTTGTCACAAAAAACTCAAGTGTTTCAGCTCATTTTAAATGAGTAGTTTGAACAAACAGCAAACATCATTTTTTTGTGTAACTTATTGTGCATTTACTTATCAATGAGTATGTTGTCTGATTGTAGTTGTGTAATTGCCCCCTTAGAGTGTTTACTACTTCAGGAACTACTATAAATATTTCGCTGTAAATAATAGTTCAAACCTTATACTGCACTCATAAAGGTACAACTTTAACACATTTTCTGAGAGTGGTTTGGGTTCGTGGGGCATCTGAAATACTAGAGAGCAGTTAATTGGTCAGAAGATTTGATGAGTAACTGAGATATGAGGTGATGTCAAAGAAATCGTCTATTCATTTTGTCAGCAGTGAAAAACCCCTTTGAATGTTTATATCTTCTAAATGCAAATTTGGTCATTGTTTTGGAGTGCACTAGTTTATAGATTACCTTAAGACTAACATATTCATACTAAAACCTAAAAGACTTTCATTTTGATTTCACGGGACTTTTTAATGCACTTAAAGAGATAGTTGACCTAAAAAAATGTATTACCTCATGATTTACTCTTGCTCATGTGGTTTTAAACCTTTTAAAGTTTCTTGAACACTAAAGAAGATAGTTTGAAGAATGCTGGCAGCAGTTGACTTTCATGTTAGGAAAACAATTACTATGAAAGTCTATCGATGCTAGCAACCAGCATTCTTCAAAATATCTTCTTTTGCATATAACAGAATAAAGAAACTCAAATAGGTTTCGAACAAGTGAAGGATGAGTAAACAAGGACAGAATTCTCTTTTTTTTTGAGCGAACTATCCCTTTAAATACAACGGCATGTCACAAGAATGTCAAGTTCTGTCTATATTATCATGAACATGCTTCGAGTTAATGATCTTAATATGCAATTTCGATCATTTCACCTCAACTTTATCATCAGCAGACATGCTAACTAATTTTTATGAGCCTATATGCAAGTAAATTACCAGCAAATGTTCATTGTTGTGTGAACTGTTCCTTTAAATGAACAGCCCAAGTGTGGTAACACATGCCTGAACACACAGTGACATAACTTGGCAAGAAGAATAGGATTTGATGAGGTGAGGGACAAGTAAACAATGACAGAATTCTCATTTTTTGACCGAACTGTCCCTTTAAATACAACATTATGTGACAAGAATATCATGCTCTGTCTAGATTATCATGAACATGCTCAGGATTAATAATCTAAATATTCAATTTCGATCATTTCACCTCAACTTTATCATCAGCAGACATGGTTATTCATTTCAGATTTGCCTTCATGCCAGTAAATTACCATCTAATGTTCATTGTTGTGTGAACTGTCCCTTTAAATGAACAGCCAAGTATGGTAACGCATGCCTCAACATACAGTGACATAACTTGGCAAGAAGAATCTATTTTAAAGTTATACAGACATGGTCTAATTTTAATGTATACAGTATGTGGCTTGTGTTTCACCTGACCCGTGAGTCAACATGAAAACTGTAAATTATGTTTACGGCCGAGGCTTCTTTATTTCACTTCTCCATTTCCATTCCCAGAAGGTTTTGTTCAGCTATGAACACTTATGCACTGAAAAAAACATTGGATTTACTCATTTGTTTTTTAAGGTAAGTGTTTGCAAACAATTTATATGGGCTGAATTTAAACAAATAATTTAAATTTAGGGATGTTCAACTTAATTTGCTTAAATTCAGCCCATATAAATTGTTTACCTAAAAGAAATGTAGTAAATCCAATGAGCAGTTTTTTTCAGTGTGTTGATTAATGTACATCAATGCATTTTTTGTATACGTAAGTTATAGTGTTGCACAATGTTTTCTGGGAAGTCTAGGTTGAGTTATTATCCATGGGTTTAATGAATGCAGATCAAAAAAATGTGCGTCAAATTGATTTATGCGCAGTTAAGTCTACAGTATAAACATGCACGAGGCATATACAGTCGTGGCCAGAAGTTTTAAGAATGACACAAATATTAGTTTTCACAAAGTTTGCTGCTAAACAGCTTTTAGATCTTTGTTTCTGTGATGTACTGAAATATAATTACAAGCACTTCATATGTTTCAAAGGCTTTTATCCACAATTACATGACATTTATGCAAAGAGTCAGTATTTGCAGTGTTGGCCATTCTTTTTCAAGACTTCTGCAATTCGACTGGGCATGCTCTCAATCAACTTCTGGGCCAAATCCTGACTGATAGTAACCCATTCTTTCATAATCACTTCTTCATAGTTCACTTTTCTTCTCCGGACAAGCCTTTTTCTAGGTGCCCCAAACAATTAGAAAGGGGCGTCATCGGAGAATATGACTTTGCTCCAGTCCTCAGCAGTCCATTTCGCCATACTTTTTGCAGAAGATCAATCTGTCCCTGATGTTTTTTGGAGAGAAGTGGCTTCTTTGCTGCCCTTCTTGACACCAGGCCATCTTCCAAAAGTCTTCGCCTCACTGTGCGTGCAGATGCGCTCACACCTGCCTGCTGCCATTTCTGAGCAAGCTCTGCACTGGTGGCTCTCCGATCCCGAATCTGAATCGTCTTTAGGAGACGATTCTGGCGCTTGCTGGACTTTCTTGGACGCCCTGAAGCCTTCTTAACAAGAATTGAACCTCTTTCCTTGAAGTTCTTGATGATCCTATAAATTGTTGATTTAGGTGCAATCTTAGTAGCCACAATATCCTTGCCTGTGAAGCCATTTTTATGCATCGCAATGATGGTTGCACGCGTTTCTTTGCAGGTCACCATGGTTAACAATGGAAGAACAATGATTTCAAGCATCACCCTCCTTTTAACATGTCAAGTCTGCCATTCTAACCCAATCAGCCTGACATAATGATGTCCAGCTCTGTGCTCGTCAACATTCTCTACCTGAATTAACAAGACGATCTCTGAAATGATCTCAGCAGCTCCTTTATGACAGCAATGAAATGCAGTGGAATGTTTTTTTTTCATGGCAAAAAAGGACTATGCAGATCATCTGATCACTCTTCATAACATTCTGGAGTATATGCAAACTGCTATTATAAACACTTAAACAGCAACTTTTCCAATTTCCAATGTTTGTGTAATTCTCAAAACTTTTGGCCACGACTGTATATGTGTAAAATACAGTATGCTTACTATTGAATGTGAATATAAATTTGCATATTTCTCAATCACTCATATGCCCTGCAGCCATGACTCTGTGTATGTATGAGGAAATAAAACAGGATAACTAGTGAATCAGGTTCCCCTATGACCACAATTCACTCACTGTAGAGATAAAAAATGATGTTTTCCAACTATCATTGGCTTTTTCAAGCAGCCACATGTATGCCACTGTAATTCGCAATGGTTTGGGGAGTGATTATGATCTGGAGATGTTTACAGTATTACTCTTTAACATGAACGTGTGGTTTTCTCAGAATTTCAGTTTCAGTTTATGTCCAAAAAAACTTGTTATTGGACAAATCTGACCTCAGCTGAATTTTATGCTCCCACAAGGACAGCTTGTTCCCACCTTTTACCAGCCTCAGGAAAAACAACAAAAACATACGACCACTGTACTCAATACCTGCTGCTCACTTTGGTAAACAGTTTTTCCATCTAAACACCTTGGTGATTTGCTACAGTTATTGCCATAATAAATCAATATTGAACTTATCAGACAGTTTGATAACAAAACTTTTTAAAGGTGTTACTAAAACACCAACAGTAATATTATATAATAAAGTGTTCGCGCTGAGTTGTTCAATGCTTAACGTGTGTACAGTATAAATGTGTTTTTATTTTTAGTTCACCACTTGGCAGAGGTTGTCAAATCAATGAAAAGAAAATCTTCTGCAGTGCCTCATGATAGTTTGTAATTTTCCAAATGGCAAAAACTGTGGTCAAGAGGGGAGGTTTGTGTAGTTTGAAATGCAAAATATATTGACACACATGCTTGGTGACTAATGGTCCTCATGGAGCTGTGTGTGTGTGCGTGTGTGCGTGGACGTGCGTGCGTGCGTGCGTGTGTGTGTGTGTGGAATGTCATCAACACACTACACTACGCTACAGCCCTTCCTCATTCTGCTGTATTAACTGGCTTTCTATGTAATAATAAAAAATATTGTATTATTTTTTAATATAAAAAATGTATAATATAAAATTATATTATATATTGTTTTATTATTTTAAAAGTAACTGTAAATATTTAACATTTATTTAGTTTTATTTTTTTATTATTTGCACTGACAAAACTAGTGCATGGTCTTTATGGCCACCCCTCAAAATATCTTAATTTATTTTATTAATATATATTTTTATGTGGTATTTTATTAATTTTATTTATTTATTTTTTTTAAAAATTTTGCTCATTTTTTGTTTGTTTTTGTCCAAGAAATCATAAATTTTTCTAAATGTAGATGAAACTTATTATAATGTATAAACGTATATAATAAGTATTAATATATAATATATGTAAACAAGATTTTATATATGATATTTCCATATCTGTGTGTGTATTATAGGTAACACTTTATTTCGATGGTCCATTTGAGTATTAGTAAACTGTCTGTTTAATATCTGTTGATACTGCTCCTTTAACAGACATTTAACAGACTATGTCAACTTACACTAACCCTAACCCCAACCTAACAGTCTACTTATAATCTAATGAGAATTAGTTGACATGTAGATGCAATGTAACTTAAATTCAACAAACGGACCATCAAAATAAATTGTGACCGTATTATATAGAAGATAGCCTATCAGAAAAAGGTGTATGCAGTTTTATGTTATAGAAGTACAAAACACTTTGCTTTACTGCAGGTTTTTATAACAGTTTAAACGTATTAAAAAATCATGTCATCATAATGTAATAATGCAATAATAAAACCGCATAACGTGTTCAGACTGCAGTGAAGTCTGTCCTCTCCTAGAGCGCCAGTGAGCTGGACTCGCACTTGCTGTGTAGTACGCAGGGTACAGTGTGTATAGTGTACAGTGTGTAGTGTACAGTGTCCAGCGTACGTGAGCGCTGCATTCCCTGTTTTCCCTAAGCGGGAGAGAGGGGGAGGGCTGAGCTCCGAGTGACGTTACCGAGCCCGTTAAAACACCGAGCGGCTTCGCGCGGACGCATCAGACAGTCCGTCCGCGCGCACAGAGGGACAGCAGCAGCCGCCGCACCTTCCGTACACAACGACCCGCTTTTCGTTTATACGTTTTAGCTGTTTAATACCGACGGGAACGATGGTCTGAAGAGATTTAGGCGATCAATTCGTGAATGTAATTCCATTACATTCATCTGATCAGCGCGCGCCAAGGGCCGCTTTGGTTTTGCCGTCTCCTCAGTCGCCTTCTCTCTGAGAGATTCACGTGCCCATGCGATTCTTCAGACTCACCTTTAAGTGTTTCGTGGATTGTTTTTGAAGGTGCTGTTTAAAATCGGTGTCCTTTTTCTTTTATGATATATCATTTATTTTACAAACGCGCTTTTTGATAAAAACAGACCGAGCCTACCGTTGCCAATTTCGCCGAGAAAATCAAACTGCCATCCGTTGTAATCGTTTGACATTGAGGGGGAAACGGAACAGAAAATATTTATACATTCGTAAAGAATTACACTGCTGGTTGTGTTGTAATAAAGGATAGAGGACCAGATCCCGCGCACCTGAAGAGGAACAAAAAGGGACATCTTGGTGTGAAAAAAACTGACTTAATCCAAAAACAATAAGAGATCAAATATTTATTTTTGACTGCTGATTGAAGAAGTCCTTCCTTCTCGAGTCTCGTGAGGAGGTTCGTATTTGCTTTGTTTACACGAGAGATGGAGAAATCCTCTCTGGACGCAGACTGCTGCGCCCTGAACGTGGTCCTGGTGGAGGAGAAGAAGGGCCATCTCATTCCCAATGGAAACGCGCACCCCGGCGTCAACGGGACCCTCAACGGGGGGCCCATGTCGGCGGCTACCGGAGCCATCTCGGCGGTGGAGAAGAAGAGGGAGGGCTACCCCGAGCGAGAGACGTGGACCAGACAGATGGACTTCATCATGTCCTGCGTGGGCTTCGCCGTGGGGCTGGGGAACGTCTGGCGCTTCCCGTACCTGTGCTACAAAAACGGTGGAGGTAAGAGCTGTCGGTCTCTCTCTGCAGCGCGTTCACGTTCAGATCCTTCAGATGACACGCCGTGTGTCTGTCCCTCCCCCTCCCCCTCTTGCGTGACGTCACAGACACGGTGGAGAACACCGCCTGACTCATTCATTCATTCATCTATTCATTCAGCCGTCGCTTCTGCCGAGCTAATCCATTTAGCGACCAGTGAAATTACCCTTAAAACGTATTATATATATATATATATATATGTAAGTTCACTTAAGAAATGAAGTAATATTGATATACATTAAGTATACCCTGTAATACAGTACATTCTCTCTTTATACATATACTAGTAATATGTATTAGTTATTGTATTACTATCTGATACAATAGCTAAATCATTACACTAATACAATAAAATATAAATAAGAATTACTAATAAAAAAACGTTCCTCTGTGGCTGAAAAAAAACCCAAACAGCAAAAATTTTGTATTATTATTATTTTTACAAATGTATACTGATGAATGTTAAAAAAAAAATCTGTTTTAGCCTTAAAATGCAATGTGTTGTTCAGTAATTCTAAAAAAAAATTAGATACAGTACAAACAATATCTTAAAATAGTAAGTTTGTACCTCTAAACATTGTAATTTCCTGCTGAACATTCAGTCATGCAGTGGCACCATTGGTTGCTATTTTGGTGCCATCAGTGGCTCCATTGATTGTTTTCATGATAGGAAAGAATCATTGATTGTTTTCATGATAGGAAAGAATCATTGATTGTTTTCATGATAGGAAAGAATCATTGATTGTTTTCATGATAGGAAAGAATAAGCGGTTAAATAAAAAAACATGAACATCGGTATCGGTCAGCCACGGTTAAAAAAAACTGAATGACATTGCATTCAATGGCAGAACAATTGCCAATTATTCAACAGAAATGAAGCATGAACCCTTTTCAAGCAAGGTTTTGCTTTTAAAGTTCATTATGTCAGCTTTCAACTCTCCATATAGTACTCAGAGTCTGTAAATCTACCTTTGATGGCATTTAACCATCGGAAAGCTGCTGTGTTTGTCAAACGTGTCTTTATAGCAGTTTTTGATGAGACTGTAATAGACAGTATTGCTCACTGTACGTGCAGATTCTCAGGTTTGTAAGATGATCTTTGGGGTTTTTCCTTTAGACAAGAGGCGTGTCTTAAATCTTTATCTACTGCTGCACACTGCAATAACGCATCACCCTTTGCTCACTCCTGCAGCATTTCAAAGCCTCAAAGACAGCTATAAACGGACACTGAAGGACAAAATGATTATATATAACAGCCTTTCATACTTTATTGCATTTTATGCAATGCAGGAACACACAGAGGTCACAAATGCCCTTAGAAAAAAAGCAAGGTTATATCTGGTTAAATCTTGAGGATGTCCTGTATAAATCAGTGGTTTTCAATCTTTTAGATGGCATTGGGACCTCTAAATATGACCACCCCCCAGCCTAAAATGTATCTTATTTTAAATGTGAACAAAATATACAGTGCAAAATATACAGTACATAATTGAGTACACCCCATTTTGAAAATGAATATATTTTATTTATTTATCAGTGAATGTAGGCAATGTGTTTTGGTGCGTTTAAACAAAACGGATTTATTAAACAGATATATTGATTAAAGTAATATTTTAGTCACCAAACATATTTAGAAATGGAAAGATAATACAATTAAATTCAAGCAAAATATTGCAAAACAAAATTACAATCTACAAAATTACAACTAAATTTTAATATATATATATATATATATATATTTTTTTTTTTTTTTGCTTCTCTTGATTTCTCCTCCTTTTGAATTTGTATTTAATATTTTTCTATAACATAAATGTGGGCTACTAGTTTTTGAACCGTTATCGTAAGTTATTTTGTCAGATAAGCTCCAGATTTGGCTTCAGTACTGACTAATCTAATGTGTATGCACAAATATAATATAGAGCTTCCTATTAAAATTATGAATTTAAAAGATAGATTTGTCAGGGGTGTACTTACTTATATATGCTGAGCACTGTATGTATTATAAATGGGATGTATTTTATTTTTTTAAATTTATTTATTACATTTTTTTGTTATGCTGACTTGGTGCAGATTTCAAACTAAAAAAGGCACAAAATGATTCAAAATGTAGTCAAAATACCTGTTTTCACCTACAGTTAAAATTAACGGATGATGATGTTGTTGTTGTTGTTGTCTATGATGTACAACACAAAAACCCATTGAAATATCAGAAAAATTATGTTTTGCGTCTCATTAATTATATAATTTTATTGATTATTTTATGATTATTAAAAAAAAATGGTTACTCATTCTTTTTGTATTTATGTATTTATTTGTCTTAAAGTTTTGTTTTTTAATTCCCTAAATTACTAATTATTTAAAATATATTTATACTTCTTTAAAGAAAAGACCCCTCCACAGACCCCTCAGCACTCCTTTGCGGCCCCCTGGCAGTCCGTGGGCCCCAGTTTGAAAATCTCTGTTGTAGCGAAACAATGAGTTCTTTAAAAAATGGCAGGTTGTTGTAACCCAGTGTTGGGTTAATTTTTTTGATTAAATTTAAATGACAATTTTTAACCCAATTGTTGTGTCCCAATTTGCATACTATCCATCCTAATTAATGTTCAAAAATAGAGATATGTCTGTTGAAATGAGTCTTCCAAAGTTACCCGTATGGTCTACTATTTCCTGTAGAAACTAGAAGTGCAGACATGTGTGTTGTTTAACATCTAATATTACCCACAATACTTTGCGCATAAATGTGTATTTGATTAGAACTACAAACTAAAAGTGATAAACTACAAATATGGCGGACGTGCGAGACCGACGGTTAAGTAGAGAGGCTTTGGTAAAGATGTTTGAATGAATGTTAGTTAATATCTAACCTTCCTAAATATATTTATTTCACATGTTCTATATTATATTATATTTAATAAGCAACAATAATGTGAACTTATAAAGATGCGTTTGGTTATTTTCAATACTCTGCATTATCTCTACTGCTGATATGGTTACAAATTAAATATAAAGATATGTGGTTGCTGATGATTGACAGGGCAGGGCACGTAACTAAGCAACTTAACGGTCCGTTAATGAAGTAGTATATCCCAAAGCGTGCATACTCTTCCATTCATACCTTTCTGTATATACTTTTAGACTGTAGTACAAGTAGGCAGATTTTTGACACAGCAACCCAGTGTTTTTAGACTTAACCCAGTGTTTTTAGATTGAATTTTTATCATTACATGTATCCAAAATGCCGTCTAATTAGTCAGCTCATTAGGTTTTTGGGGCGCAGTAGTTTTAGTAGTCATGGTCAGACTCTTATCATCTGTAATTCTTCACTGTTTGGGCTTTGATTCGCTCTCTTGTGCTCTATGATTCGTCTTCTGACGGCTCGAGAAAGCGAAGGCCAAGTCTGCGCAACACTTTAAGACCCCATTAGAAAGAGATCCATTGTATTTGTCTGAATGACGAAGCTGTCTCTCTGTGTCCCCGGCGCTCTGGATGCCAGCCAGCAGTCGCTCTATGAAAGGCCATACGTTAGCAGAGAAGAAGTATGTTAAAGAGGTTTTGTCTTGTTGAATGGGGATGCGCTGTATATGATGAAATGTATGTTATATGAGACATGAAGTAAGTACCGATGCAGTGGCTGTATACCTATAGGATAGTTGCAGTTCACTGTACATAGAATAGTAATATTTATTGTGATAGCATAATAGATTTCTCTCAGGGTCTTAAACTGCTGGGCAAAGTTTGAAAGCAGTTTACAAATTCCTATGCTCACCAAAGCTGCATTTATTTGACCAAAAATACAGTAAAAATAGAAATATTAATACAGTTAGATATATATGTATATGTATGTATATATGTATATATATGTGTGTGTGTGTGTATATATATATATATAT
>CAIGQW010000259.1:10843624-10855658 GCA_903798125.1 Danio choprae
TTTGAATTATTAGTAGTATTTTTATTGTTGTAAATAAAACAGATCATTGATGTCAAGCATTGAGTTCTGTTTCTTTGTAATTATGTGACCTTTAATAGCCATTTCTGAGTGGAAATTGTGTTAGACTGTAAATATAGTGTATATATTCTTTTCTAGGACACATTAGTCTGACTTATATTTTATTTTGTGGCATTTAAATCCTGTAAAACGTTTTTACGAAGAAATTATTCTCAATAAAGGCTTGCTAAAATCATTATTTCTCCCAAATTATGATTTTTATATTTAATCAAAGCAGCCTTTTACAGTCTCATCTTGCAGTGGATTTTTCATAATAGATTTTAGGGATGAACGCCACCGATATTTAATCCACCGATATTGTATTCATTTAAAGCTGTTGACATATCGGCAGTAATATGAAATTGCCATGTACTGGTTATTACAGATTGATTTATTAATCACATTACGTCTTTTGAATAAGCTAACTTATTTCTCAGACCCACATACTGGGTTGCAATTGGAAGGGAATCTGCTGCGTAAAGCATATAGTTGTCGGTTCATTCCGCTGCGGCGACCCCTGATAAATAAGGGACTAAGCCGAAGGAAGGAATGAAATTTCTTAGAGCCAAAATCATTAATGATTGGAATAAAAGACATTTAATATGTACAAAATGTCAGATGTGCAAAGAGAAAGTAGCTGGTATGCACCATGGCTCGAGCTCTGGCACAAAAACATTGGTTAGTTTGTGCTGAATAAAATGTAATTGTAGAGATGTCATTATAAATATTGACAAGCAAAACTCAAAGATTGTCATATTGTATGTTTTCTATCCTACATTGTGACTCTCTTAAAATGTTGGACTGTTAAATGGTAAAAATGCTAGTACTGTAAACACTAGACTAATATCGGTATCGATATCATCCTATCATTAACTGTAAATTTTGTAAATGAAAGTCAACATTAAAGTAAAAAAATAAACATAATTTAATATGAATTAGATATAAAGACGGTTTGGTTCAGTAAACTGGGTTTAAACGGGCTCTATCTGAGCTGCAGTTGGAGGTTATGGTTCGGCTCTTTCTCCTGCATGCTTCATTAGTGCTGTCGGATTGAGCGTGCGGCACAGAAGCAGTGCACTGGTTTGTTGAGGCTTTAGTAAAGGACAGCATGTCCTTAGCCTGAAGGAGAGACTGTACAGTCGACGACAACACTAAATGAGTATGAAGAGATAATATTTTTAAATGACCTGGCAAGACGCCATGCACCGACCTTATACAAAGTGCCCACCGTGTCCTTGAAATTAATGAGTTTCCATAGGATGGCTGCTTTCACATACCAGTGTACTGCATGTGTTAAAGGGGTCAGATCATGAGGAGTCACATGTCTGGGCTCTTTTCACTGGGCTTTTCATGACAACAAGTTTTAATGTCAGTATTAATAACGTAATGAAGTTGTTGTTTTGGATTATAAATTTTGGATTATATGTTGATAGTAGTGTTTTAAAGTCAAGTCCGCAGCAGATTTATACTTCTAGGTCTCAAAGATACAGACACTTGGATACTGAAATTAGCTGCTCATTTATGATTTATGCAAATTTTAGTACATATGTACTTGATAGAAGTGATGTTGCAGTCAAAGCTAGTTTAAATGAGGGTTATTATTCTTAACTGAAACCACAAAAATTACTAAATTATATAAAATGATAACTAAAAAAAGAAGATAAATTTTAAAAATGTCATATTCATTAAAAAATATATACTTATTTATAAGAAAAATATTCAAATGTATTATTATAAATGTATTTTTAAAAATGTATACAAGTTTGTGTACAAGTCGCCACAGCTAAGTTTGTCATTTGACTTTTATTTTGTACTGTATCTTTAAATTACTTTACAGTGAAATAATGAGCAATATCAAAATAATTTTTTTAAAATGTCATGTTTCATATTAATTTATAATAAAATACAAACATGATAAAGTCGCAAAAACATACAATGGTGTATATATATATATATATATATATATATATATATATATATATATATATGCAAGTTATTAATAAAACTATAAATGTATCTCACTAATACTAAAATAATAGCTTTTGTTTTACTTTGGATCCTCTGACTTCGGGTATCAGCAACCTGAAAAATGGCCACCCGCGTAACAAATAGGAAATAAAACATTAAAAACTAGAATATTCATATATTTTGTGGCCCAAAAATGGCATATAGAAATGGGACAAAAAAGTTATGATATTATAGCCAATTATGAATTCTCATAATGAACTACAAACAATTTTGAAATGATAACCTTAAAAGCATTTGAATTGGGTATGAAGAAATTATGATATGACCCCTTTAAGAGAACATTAAAATCACACCCATGCACATTGCACACACAAACATGTTTCGAACGTGTGTGTGTGTGTGTGTGTCAGAATGAATGAGATGTATGTGTGTGTGTGTGTTGGTCCTCGTCTTCTAGTGTGTCGTCTGTGTCTGTATGAAACCGATCTAAATGAGTTTTCCTGTGTTAGCGTGTGCGTGTGTGGTGATGTCCGAGTGGGTTGTGATGTGCTGTACTAGGCGACTTTGAGAAGGAAACCATCCACACATCGTTTGTGGCTTTTTCTTATTTTTCATTTTCCTGCAGCACACAATCGGATGACAGTTACAGTTAGACAGCGAACCAGATTCCCCATCATAAACTTGATGCTTTGACTAGTTTTCCTTGAATGTCTTCAGTCCCGTTCTATATATATATCATATCTTGTGATTCATATATATTCATTTATATCTCTATATCTATATTTTGGCTTTATTTAAGTATTAATTTAAGGATTATTTAACCAGGAACTTTGCCTCTTGAGATGTGCACATCTCGATTTCAAGAGGGGTCCTGGAGCAGTCTGCCAACGCAGGTAAACCTCTGATATCTAATGTTAGCATTTACACCTCTACTACAGCCCAGTCCTAAAGTCAGCACCTACGAGCCTCTGCCGACTCTGGCAGGCCCGACACGCACCGCTTAGCCTAGCGCCATTCCACATTTAGGGTCACCCATTGTTTTTGAGAAACACAGCCAAAGTGTGGACAAGCTGTAAAACTCGATCTGTTTTTAACCCCCAACACAAGCGCTAACGTCTAGCACTAACCCTCTTCAAACAGTTCAGTGTTGAATGGCTTAGAACAGCCGCCGCTTGACGTTAATATACGTATATACAGTAAGACACATCATTCTTCTGCCTGTTCACCATATTTTCCATTATATTTCTTGCTGTGTTTATCTGAAGTCAAATAAAGTAACGTAAAAACAGTGTCTCATTGGCAGTATTCCATCAATATCCTGCTTCTGTAGTTCTTAAAGGGGTCATATACAGAGAAATGTCATTTTACACAGTTGTAAAAATCTCTCTTTTCAAACTTAAAGTGCCCCTATTATGCTTTTTTGGATATTATTTTTCATTTAGTGTGTAATATAGTTTATATAGTCCTACAAAGAGGCTTTCAAGGGAAGTCTTGTTTATTTAGTGACCGTATTTCCAAGTCTGCTATTTTGATCGGCAAGACCAATGCTGCGTCCCAATTCGCCTACTTTTACTACGTCCTAAAAGTATGAGTACTTTTAAATGTGTAACAGAAGAGTATGCAAGCTTTGGGACATACTACAAAGACTATAGAATACACAAGACAGGTCACTCTTATAGTATTAATGGGGAAAAGTGTAACGGTCAATATGGCGAATGAAGCCCGGCCTTCTAGTACAAGAGCCAATCATCGATTGCTATAGACTGACGATTCTCGGGGCTCAGACCTGACGTGATTTCCACAGATTTTGTGTGATTCGAACATTTAGAAATTAAACTAAAGAGTTTCATTTGATTTTTTTTCACCAATTTTTTCATCAGTTAAAGTTAAATTTTATTGGTGATTCCTACACTCTCAGAAATAAAGGTACAGGAACTGTCACTGGGGTAGTACCTTTTCAAAAGATGCATATTTGTATCCAAAAAGTACAAAAGTGGTACCTCAAAGGGTACATATTAGTACCCAACTGTACCTAAAAAGTACCTTTGAGGTACCATTATGGACCCTTCAGGAAAAAATTGGTACCTTTTGAAAAGGTACTGCCCCAGTGACAGTTCCTGTACCTTTATTTCTGAGAGTGTAATAGGAAATTTAACCGTAAGATTGGCAAGCAACTTTAATGTTTAATGGAGAATTTAATGTTTCCCCATTCAAACAGAATGGCCGAGCATACTGCCCGAGAGGCGTTTCAAAGATGGCCGCCGAGTGAAATTGCTTGCCTTAAAGGGACTTTGATACTACTTCCTCATTAATGAACAGTTACGTTGCTTAGTTACATGCCCTGTCAATCTAATCGACATCATCACTGGGTTAATCTAACACTTCATGTAGAGAAATCACCTCAGGTGTTTACATGATTTTGCATTCAGAAGTTAATGACCAAACATGTCTTTATAAAGGTTCACATTGTTGTTACAGATGAAATATAATGTGCAAAATGTGATTTAAATATTTTCCAGTAGGTTAGATATTAATTAGCAATCGTTCAAACATCTCCATCTAACATAGAGATGTTTCTATGTAGTCTCGCATATCTGCCATGTTTGTAGTTTTTAGCCACGTTTGTAGTTCTAATTGAATTCCCATTCAACATGCAACGTATTGTGTGCAATATTAGCCCTTAGAGCACACACGAATTTCTACCAGATATAGTAGACCATCCGCTACTTCGGAATACTCATTTCAACATATCATGATTTGGGACATACTAATTATTTTGAATGGATAGTAGGTGAATTGGGACGCAGGAATGAATGCACAAATATTGAAATCTCCAAATCTTACTTTAAATATTTAAAATCTGTCGTTTCTTGCACACAAAAATAAAAAAAAGTGCACTTGAAGTAAACTTTTGAAAAGTCTGTGCTTTTCACTGCTTCTAACAGCAGCTAAAGTGAACTTTACCGATTGATGATCTTTAATTTGAGAGGCTTAGTCCACCATATTGCTCATGGCAGTTTCTACTATTCATAGTAATACTCTGTTTTTGTATATGTATAGTCTTTGGTTTCAATCATAGTGCACAATAAACTGATCTACTGTCGACTAAATGAAGGACCACGTTTTGAACCATCTTAAAACAAGTCATCAGTAATTCCAGTCTTACTCCCTGCACAAACCTACAACAAATTTGCATAATGCCAGTTTATGGTCTTCAAAAGCTGCCAGCAAAAAGTGCAACGTACATGCATTTGTAAAAGGAGTCTAAACAGTGCAATGTACACACACTTTTAAATGACAAGGGCGCTCGCTCTAATCGATACATTAAAACTAACGGCATCATGACTGCTCATATCGCTGTTTAAAAGTGCTTTCTTTTGGTTTCCGACATGCACCATAAGCAGTAGACCAATCACAACAAAACAGGGCCATGATCTGACCAATCAGAGCAGAGCAGGGTTTTGGAAGGGAGGAGTTTAGTGAGACTGGATCCATGAACCAAGCATTTCAGACACTGTATATGTATATTATTCAGTATGTGACCATGGACCACAAAAGCAGTCATAAGTATCAACTATTTGAAAGAGATTTTTAACATCATTGTCTTTCATACATTGATGTATGGTTTGCTATGATTGGGCAATATTTAGCCAAAATACAACTATTTGAAAATGTAGAACCTGAGGGTTGATAATGAGAAAGTCCCGTCTAAAGATGTAATGTATATTACTAATCAAAAATTAAGTTTTTATATATTTACAGTAGGAAGATTACAAAATATCTTCATGGAACATGGTCTATACCTTATATGCTAATGATTTTTGGCATAAAAGAAAAATTAGTCATTTTGACCCCTACACTGTATATTTGTTTTTTTCCTCTTGTGCAACATAAGATTTTTTTGTGGTCCAGGGTCACATGTTTTTTAACCTTGGATGGGTGTAAACCTTTTCTACGAGACCTTGAAAGCACAATTATAGCATAATAGGGGCATTTTAACGCAACATCAACACAAGACTGACTCTTCACTTATACCTATAATATGGCCTGTACATTCAGATGGTGTAATGTCTAGAAAATACCATTAAAATACGACAAAATGTCTACAGAGCTACATGCATTATACAATAATGCATCAAAACAAAACACATTACACCATATGCTGTTCTTGCTTTAACAAAACAATCAGTGTTATGAATAAGTGACCCTGATCATTTCTGGAAAGTGTTCACAGTGTAATTCAGGCTATGCAAATTGTCTGGTTTTAATTAACAGAACAACTAAAACCATATTATAAATGATGGCGTGAATGAGCACAACAATACTTTGCTTTGAAAGAAGGCTCACACATAGAAACCCTAAAAGCAAAACCAGCAATCAAATGTCCTTTAATTGTAATGACAAACTAGGAATTTAATATTTTTTAAATTGTTTTACCTTTCAAACAGTATTTGTGAAATATAGTTTTTTGGTTTTTTACAATATGACCCATTCAAACTGTTGTAATTATAAAGTAATGATAAAGTTATTAGTATTTTGGACCAAAATACACAATCTCATGTCATTTGATTATCAGTTAACATCTACAGTTATTGATTTAGCAGATGCTTTTTGTGTTCCTTTAAACTTTAGGAGACAAAAACTACTTAACCAGCTCTTTAATTGTCGCGTGACAGTAAACTAACAGTAGTGTAAATTTCTTGTCTTGTGTGCTGTGATACTTACTGGTATTATGGCCAATGACTAATGGACAGTGATAGATTTAGACGCCCTCAATGTTAACACGCACTCACACGCCTCTAATGAGACACTGCCTACACTACATTACACATCAATGACAATAAAAAACATCAGAATAAAATATATAGATTAAATGTCTAATTGTGAAACCTGCCTTCGATATACTGTACCGGAGCAATAATAAAAAAAGATAGGAATAATTAAATCCCCCGCCTCTTTTTTCCACAAGCTATCACTTCGTTTCACCTCATCCAGGTGCTTCTATCTCTCATTCTCTCCCTCTCTCTCTCTCTTTTTCTCTTTTATTGAGTTCTATCTCTCTCTGTTCCGTTGGTGCTGTACGTGTGTATGTGTGTCTGAGTTGCGGGCGGCCTGTTGCCCGTGGTGACGCGTATCTCATATTCTCTTCTCCCCACAGGCCCCGGTTTGGCGTTCATAGCGTATCCTAAAGCCGTTTCTATGATGCCCGTGGCTCCGGTGTGGGCTGCCCTATTCTTCATCATGCTGCTACTGCTGGGTCTGGACAGTCAGGTCAGTTCACAGGCAAAACATTTTTACAGATGTTTTGTGCAGGTTTCAGGATATTAAAAGGTTAGTTTACCCAAAAAAGAAAGTTCTACTATTAAATACTCAACACATTCCTTCACCTTTGAAACAAATTAGAATATTTTTGATTAAATCTGAGAGCTCTCTCATCCTCCAAAAACAAGCAAGGGTCCTGAGACTTCAAAAAAAACATTCTCTCTGACTTTAGTGGTTTAATTGTAATCATTTGAGGGCGACACGGGGGCTCAGTGGTTAGCACTGTCACCTCACAGCAAGGAGGTCAGTCGTTGGTTCGAGTCCTGGCTGGCCCAGGTGACATTTCTGTGTGGAGTTTGCATGTTCTCCTCGTGTTAGCATGGGTTTCCTCTGGTTGCTCCGGTTTCCCCCACAGTCCAAACACATGCAGTATAGGTGAACTGAATAAACTAAATTGGCCGTAGTAGTGTATGAGTGTGTGTGTGAATGAGAGAGAGTATGGCTGTTTCCCTGTACTGTGTTGCGACTGGAAGGGCATCCTATGCATAAAACATATGCCGGAATCGTTGGCTGTTCATTCCTCTGTATCAACCCCTCATAAATAAGGGACTAAGCTGAAGGAAACTTAATGAATGAATGAATGAAGCTCCAAGAACACTTTTCTGCACCAAAAAAACTGTAAAAAGACTCTTGGAACTATTGCTTACTATAGAGGATGAGAGAGCTCTTGGATTTCATCTAAAATGTCTCAGGAGATTGGAACGACATGAGGGTGAATAATTAATAACAGAATTTTCATTTTTTGGGTAAACTAAAGTTTGAAATAACACAGAGGAAAATGTCTGTCAGCAATTCAAGTTTGGTCAGAAATCTTGGAGTAATCTTAGATGACCAGCAGATCTTCAAACACCACATTGCAAGTGGTTCATGGTCCTTTGGTTCTTCTGGCCCCGCTTTTATCCACTACAGTCATACTCCTAAACCTCACTCCTATCTGGGTCCCAATGTAACCCCTCTGGTTTTACTAACCACGCTCAGAGCAGCAGTTGAACTGATATTTCCAACAAGTGAAGTGGACGTTAAAAACGACCCATAGCATCAGTCACAAGCGTACCACTGTAGCCATTTTTTATAATGAATATTGCATCAAATCCAAAGCATAGATGAAAAAAAAGAATAAAAAGAGCTCTGTCAGAGAACAGTTGCTCAAGACTGTTCTGGAGGTAATAATACTGAACCATTTTGATGACCGACTTTGGCTAAGGGATTTTAAAATAACCGAAACAACATTTCAGATGTTGTCCAATGTGGTCAGTCTGCTGGTTTGTCCATTAATGCCATCCCAACGTGCCCCAGTTCTGACAAAAAATGCTTTTTTTTGTTATCACATGATATGTTAAAACATGTTTTGATGCTATTATGACCCGCGACATATAAGACAGATCCACCAACAAGATAGTATTAATGCAAATTATTTATTATAAACGAAACAAATAAAACAACAATCAGTCAAAGCAACAAACAAATGTCTAGGCTTAATGATGAAAATAAAGAACTTTAAACAAAACTTTACATGATATAATAAAATCAAAACAAAATTAAAGGTTAAAGAGTCAATGAGATGGTAGGTATTGACATGAGAACTCCTGAGTAACCACACCCTCCTCTCCCAACTAGCACAACAACTCTTATATACACATTTACACAACCAATTAATGATTGGTTATGCAGTCATCTAATCAGGGTCTGCCACATTTCTCCTCAAATGAGGTCTGGATACTTGGGATTGTCACAATGCACAATGCGAAATTATTCGGTAAATGTGTTTCCATCGTGGTATATTTCTCATCCTATCCTAAGTTGTGCGCATAATTTTTTAATGCACATTTTCAAATCTGTGCACATTTTGGTGTTTCCATTTGGTGTATTTTTTATGCCTGGTCCAAAATGCACATAAAAATAGAGGATGTTGGAAATATTGGCTATTGTTGAAAGACAATCAACTGAAGAGCAGCTCCACCAACCCCAACCAAGCAAGCCAGAGGCGACAGCAACCAAGAAACCAAAAAAACAAACAAAAAAACTTCACCAATATACTTTATACTCCCCTCTATAAATCTTGCTCTCATCCGGGTCACGGCACCAATGTAGCCTCTCTGCCTCAATTTACCCTGCTCTAAGCTGGATGCAAACATAGACTATGGAATACACAAGACGTGTCAATCCTATAGGTTTGAATGGGGAAAAGTGTATCAGTCAATATGGCGAATGAAGCCCCGCCTTCTAGCACTGGAGCCAATCAGCGATCACTATAGACACACTTTGATGTAAACCAGCTTTTCAATGCATGGGAGATGGACAAATCCCCTCTAGTATCACCAGCTATTGTGGCACTGGGGCATTCTCTACAAAAATAACCCCTCCAGATCTGCTCACTTCACTATAATCTGCATTTCAAGAACATTACAACCCCTAGCAATCTATAACCCCTGCCTCTATAGACATACAATTGACAAAAACAACAAACAAAATGACTGAAATTTAAAAATGAAACAGAAACCAATTATATCTCAATTATATTAACTTCCAAATCTTTTTCTATTAATGAATTAAGTTTTTTTTCCTCTCAGTTAGCCCTTGTGTGTTATTGATTCATATTAAACTTTACAACAACTATATATATATATATCTTTAAATCTTCAATTACTAACACATATGACTTTTTTTTCACAGTTTGTTGGTGTGGAGGGTTTCGTGACTGGCATTCTTGATCTTTTCCCTGGAAAGTATTACATGCGCTATCAGCGCGAAATCGCTGTGGCGATCTGCTGTTTATTATGCTTCATTATAGATCTCTCCATGGTTACACAGGTGAGTGTCTTTAATGAAACACCCGTTCATAAGCGATAATGTCAAGCGTGAGAATATCAGCATCTATTTCCCTCACGATCAGCAGCGTTCTACTCCATTAGTCAGACAACAATATAATGGTTTGTCACGAGTCCTTTCACTGAGCATTACATCATCATGCTCTCATTCAGAGGCTGATCTTCCAGCAGTGAAAATTCTTACTGTACGCAGAAGAGACGTGACTCGTAAAGCTCACAATGACGCAAAAGTTTACACAGGAAAACTTCAAACAATCGCTGACCTGACAAGTAGCATTTGAGAGATTGATTTGTTTGCTTTATCAAACACAGATGACATTTTGACATTGTTGAGTACAGACAACATTCATAATGCATTTAACTTACATAAAAATGACTAATAATGTGAAATAAAAGGTGGGACTAGGAATTAATTTGGATTACAAAAAAATGTGTCAGGTCAATTTTTACATTTAGGAAATTATTTGAATATGTCTGTATTCATAATCATTCATTCATTCATTCATTCTTTTTCTTTTCGGCTTTGTCCCTTTATTAATCTGGGGTCGCCACAGCGCAATGAACCGCCAACTTATCCAGCATATGTTTTACGCAGCGGATGCCCTTCCAGCTGAAACCCATCACTGGGAAACATCCACACACACTCATTCACACACATACACTACGGACAATTTGGCTTACCCAATTTACCTATAGTGCATGTTTTTGGACTTGTGGGGGAAACCGGAGCACCCGGAGGAAACCCACGCCAACACAGGGAGAACATGCAAACTCCACACAGAAATGCCAACTGACCCAGCCGGGGCTTGAACCAGCGACTTTCTTGCTGTGAAGCGATTGTGCTACCCACTTCGCCATCGTGCTGCTATCCATAATCATAGTTACAGAAATCAAAATTTGATTTCTATGCTTTTTTATTACATATTAGTATAGATTTTTTCATCTTCTGTGGAATAACATGCGCTGATATTGAGTAAAGTAGGTAGATAGTGCTCGTTTTGATGTAATGCCAGATTTTGAATCTCTCTGTCTAATAATTTCAGGGAGGGATGTACGTCTTCCAGCTTTTTGACTACTACTCAGCCAGTGGAATGACCCTACTGTGGCAAGCATTCTGGGAATGCGTGGTTGTCGCATGGGTTTATGGTGAGAATCAGCTTTTATTTTTCTCACATCTCATCAGTTTATCATGAGCACCGCAGACATCTTTACAATGTTTGCTGCATAAAGAGACAAAAATAGCATGTAGGAGCCTGTGCTGACAGTAACGCTATTCTAATCCTACACACACCTAAAAGACTGCTGACTTTGTGTGGCTGTGTGCAGGTGCTGACAGATTCATGGACGATATTGCTCGTATGATCGGTTACCGGCCATTCCCATGGATGAAGTGGTGCTGGTCCATAATAACTCCATGTGTTTGCATGGTGAGTGTTGAAAAACCTCTCACCTCTTAATGCTATGTCTGTGTATATGCCATTAAAATGGTTTTAAAACGTGCCATATTGCAACTGCATATTGCAATACAGTAAAGGGACAGTTCACCTATAAATAAAAATGTATTCACCATTTACGATTTTCTTTCTTCAGTTGAATACAGCAGTAGATATTTTGAAGAATTTTACATCCATAATAGGAAAAAAATACTATGGAAGTCAGTGGCTACCATTTTCCAACATTCTTCAAATGATCTTCTTTTGTGTTCAACAGAAAAAAAAAAACTCATACAGTATTTTCATTTATGGGAGAATAATGTATATAGAACAATGGGGGTATTTTCCTTTTATGGGTTAATTGTTAGCACTAAAATGCATGTTAATATGGAAGTAAACAATGTATATAATGGCATTTATATATAT
>CAIGQW010000259.1:10856058-10883982 GCA_903798125.1 Danio choprae
TTTATTTATTTTTTTCTCTCACCTATTGTGAGAGAACTCCTAAACATTATTAAGGTCCTTTAGTATAATAGAGGCACTTTATTGCATCTATCATTCAGTCCGGTGTTCATTTCATCATTGAAAATAATGATGAAATCATTATTTTTTACCAGACTAAGACAAGACAGAGATGGAACTACTCGGATATCATTAGATAAAGTGACAGGGGTAGTCCCTGTCACTTTATCTAATCTTATCTTTATCTATTATCTAATCTAACCAGCATGCAATATGATTGACGAAAGATGAGACTAAAATGTAGTTAAAAAGATAAACACTATCCAGTGTATATTTTCGTTATAATCCACTGGGCATTGCGCTGTTCATTCAGAGTGTGCACATTTATAGTTTTCAGTCGTATTACTGGTGCAGCAGACCTGTAAAGGCAACAAACGTTTTCCATCCTTAATTTTGTTGATGAAATGAACACTAGCTAGCTATGTTTTCATTCAAAGATGCAAATTAGATGCAAAACTGGAATATGTCATAAAATAGTTGAGAATAAAGCACTTTTTCCATCCAATGAGTCAAAGAGAACAAAATCGTCGCTTCCTGATAAACTGGACTCAATTATTATAAAGAAAAATGGGATTTGCTGCAGTGGAGAAGCCACTGTGGGCCTTTTTTCTTATATAATAAATTACTTGCGCCTCCGAAGACGAAAGGCAATGAATGTATGGTGGCTTTTGGAGGCGTGAGATGCTCTTTAGGAGCACAGACGCTCAAGACCGTTCTGGAGGTAATAATACTAAACCACTGTGATGACAGACTTTGGCTGATGGATTTTACAATGACCAAAACAACATTTCAGATATTTTATAATGTGCTCAGTCAACTATTTTGTCCATTAATGCCGTTCCATCACTCCCATTTTAGTTATCACATGATCTCTTAAAACAAAATCACATGACTTTTTTGATCCACATGCTGAAATTTGTTCGTAAGTGTTTTCATTGTAGTATATTATGCACATATTTTCTTAATCTATAAAAGGTTTATGCTACTCAGTTGTGCGTATCAGTATTTATGCATATTTAAAAAAATGATGTGCATCTTCATGTGTCCATTAAGCATTTTCTATGCGACATTCCAAAATGCGCATAAAATTAGGTGAAAACATAGCTACTGATGTCCTCATACGACAGATTGTTGACGGATGACTTTTTTTTTCCTTGGTCTTCAGGGTATCTTCCTATTTCACCTGCTGAACTACAAGCCTCTGACCTACAACAATGTGTATGTGTACCCATGGTGGGGAGAGGTGATCGGATGGTGTCTGGCTCTCTCCTCCATGCTTTGCATCCCCGTCAGCCTCGTGTACAAGCTCTCTGGAGCTAAGGGAACATTCAGAGAGGTACGTACCGTTTCAGACATTTCAACTCTCTAATAGAGCTGTGCGATATTGGAAAAATCTGATATTGCAATATTTAGTTTTTCAGCGATTTATATATATATATATATTGCGATATGAAAATAATTTCACCAATTTATTTTCTTAAAAAGGATTTGTTCATCCAAAAATTAAAATTTGTCATCATTTATTTACCCTTTGCTTGTTTCAAACCTTTATGAGTTTCTTTCTGTTGAACACAGAAGAAGATATTTAGAAAAATGTTGGAAACCTGTAACCATTGACTTCCATATTTGTTCTTCCTACTATGGAAGTCAATGGTTACAGGTTCACTTTTTTTTTATATATCTTTTTCTGTGTTCAACAGAAGAAAGTAACTCAAATCTTTGGAAACACTTAAGGGTAAGTTTTAATTTTTGGGTGAACTATCCCTTTAAATGGCTTTATTTGGAAAGTATGCATTCATTTAGACTGATTTCGCACGTCATGATTTTGCCAAGTACAATGCGATCCTGGATTAACATCTATCATTTTTGTTCGCAAAATGTAATCCATACCTATTCCCTACCCCTACCCCTAAACCCAACCATAACTGTAAATTATTCCCAAAATCAGAGGGGAATAGTAGTTGGATAACAATCATGTAGTAGTGCATGACCCTAGCCGTAAGCCTAAACTTAACATAAACGAACCGCTTAATTCTGATTGGCTGATTGGAATGGTGTTCCAGGATCAACATAGATGTTAATCCAGGAACATGTATTACTTGATGAAATCAGGTTGGCTGATTTGATGCAAAAAAAAAAAAAAAGATAAAAACAATAGAGCAAAGATACAAGCAAAATAAACAGTGCTTTATGATTTTCTGGGGAATCGAACAATATTCAGATACATAAATTGAATAAATATAAAATGTAAAATAACACAACATAGTTTTCAACGTACAAATAATTCAATAAAATAAACTACATTAAAGTTACATATGGTATAAGTTATTATACCTGAACAGTTGCATGCATTAAAAACACACACAAATGATAAACTTTAACTATATTACGATTCAAATCTGCAGTGACTCCATAATTACTCCATAATAGTGTCTGAACTGTGGAGGTGATCAAATAATCCCAACTCAACATTGTATATCCTGCGATGTGACTATTGCTCAAACTCAAACTATATATTGTGCAGCCCTACTCTCTAAATACTCTGATAGTCGAGGAGAGGCTAAATGATCCAAACTGTGAGCATCAACCCCTCTCAAACACAGAAAACAGCAGCAGTTACTGTGAAAGCAGCAGTTTAATGTTGCTGTTGGTGCCATTGGAGTTGGACTATGGGTCAGTTACCTCAGTGAAAGCATCATGAGAAAGCGATGTGTGTGTATTTATAGTAAGTAGGCTAATGGTTGTCATTCCTCTGCAGACCACAATGCTTCACCGCCTCAGTGTTTGCATTCAAACACACACACACATACACATACACACAGAAGACAAAAGTGAAGGTTTGTGGCTTGTATGTTGTGGGAAAAACTAGAGCTGGATGCTGGAGGAAACGGAAAACAATAGGGCTGTCAGTCAAATAGATTAATCCTGTGGTTTTGTACTGTCTTAAGGTGTATGGTTACTTTTTAAAAAAGGAAAATGTCATCCATTGTGTGGATGATATTAGGAAATTATGATTGTATCTATAAAAAGATTTTGGCCTGAGGTAAGATGTGTGGGGAGTCCCAAATTAAATGCACAAAATGATTTCCTTTTCAGCGTATTAACAACTTTAGTGGGAAAAAATAAATAAATGGGTGAAATAATGTTACATTAGGATCAGTGATGGGAATAATGGTGCTTTAAATAAACGGCGTTACTAACAGCGATACTTTTATCAGTAACAAGTAATCAAATTAATTACTGTTTCCTCCTTTACGACACCGTTGCCATTACTGACAATAAAAAAATGCATGTTGCTAAAATCGAGAACACTGAAGCGATTTTCATGCGAGCAGCATCTCTCTCAGCCTTAGGATCTCTCTTTCTCTAGGGTGTGTGTTCGGGGCTGGGGCGGGACACATAACTATCCAGTGATGATGATTGGTGTGTCTGTGAATGTGGTGTAACTGAGAACATGATGATTGGCTTAGATAGAGTACTTTTCCATCTGAGGCAGAGTCGTGTGGGCGTTCACACAAACACACGCACAGACAATGGCACACACCAACGACCGGGAGTCAGAACGATGTCAAATCCAACAAGTTCAAAGGTAGTGTTTGCAAGCTGGAAATATAAGCACTACTTTTCCCTCGTTGAGGTGAAAGGCAAGAATGTCTATGTATCGTGCAACTTATGCCCAGGAAAAAAAAAAAAAAAGAGTCTCTCTGCGTCTGTGACAATTCTAATCTAATGAAGCACCTCACGTCGTCACATGATGCCACAAAATTAGTGGCTACACAGGTGATAACGTGAGCTCTGCTACCAAAGGAGGAGGTCGAAGCCATGACGTCAAAGCAAATAAAACTTAATATTTCTCCACCGCAAACACTTATTACTCAGACACAATTAAACAAACTAATATCAAGATAGGCCTCACAGTGGCGCAGTGGGTAGCACGTTCGCCTCACAGCAAGAAGTCGCTGGTTCGAGCCTCGGCTGGGTCAGTTGGCGTTTCTGTGTGGAGTTTGCATGTTCTCCCTGTGTTGGTGTGGGTTTCCTCCAGTTTCCCCCAAAAGTCCAAAGACATGCGGTACAGGTAGACTAAATTGTCCGTAGTGTATGAGTGTGAATGGGTGTGTATGGATGTTTCCCAGAGATGGGTTGCAGCTGGAAGGGCATCCGCTGCGTAAAACATATGCTGGATAAGTTGGCGGTTCATTCCGCTGTGGCGACCCCAGATTAATAAAGGGACTAAGCCGAAATGAAAATGAATGAATGAATGAATATCAAGATATATAGTTGAGGACATGTACAATGTTTTATATTTATAGTCATTTGACAAATTTAGATAATTTTTTTAAAGTAACGCAATAGTTTATTTCCCTGGTAATTAGTTACTTTTACAATTATGTAATTCAGTTACTATTTGTGAGAAGTAACTAGTAACTTTAACTAATTACTCTTTTAAAGGAACGTGCCCAACATCGATTAAGACTCAACCTAATGAACTGCATCACAACATAATTACAAATTACAAAATTACAAATTACAAATATAAAAGTATGTTTGACTGGAAACATTTATCTGCGAATGTATGGGTAATATTTAAACGCACTTTAGTATTGTTATTGTTATAGTATTAGTATTGTTTAGTAACGCGCTTTAGTATTGGTAGAGTGTTATTTTAGTATTATTCATTTACTTATAAATAATAAAACTAAATTATATGAAATTATTTGGTAACACTTTACAGTAAGGTTGTATTAGTTCATGCATTTAACAAATAATAAACAATACATTTATTACAGTATTTGTTCATGTTAGTTAATGAAAATACAGCTGTTCATTGTTAGTTCATGTTAACTCACAGTGCATTAATGTTAACAAGCATGAATTTGGATGTTAATGTTGAACTATGATTAATAAATGCTGTACAAGTATTGTTTATTATTAGTTCAAATAAGTAAATACATTAACTAATGAAACCTTATTGTAAAGCGTGAGCAATAACTTACGCTACTATTACTTATTTACAAAATTATTATTTAATAAAAAAAACTTAACTTAAAAACTGCATGATGTTTACTTGTGTTATCTTTGACTAATATTTACATTTGTTTGATCATCTGAAACATTAAAGTGTGACAAACATACAAAAAAATAAGGCAGACATTTTTTTCACACCACTGTATATTTATAAGTTTTTAGTTAATTAGCTTTAACCCTTGTAATTATGTTATTCATATTAGTTTTACACATTCCTACATAGCATTATATTTTTATTTTGTAAATATATTTTCATTCATTTATTCATTTTCTTTTCGGCTTAGTCCCTTTATTAATTTGGGGTCGCCACAGCGGAATGAACCGCCAACTTATCCAGCATATGTTTTACGCAGCGGATGCCCTTCCAGCTGCAACCCATCACTGGGAAACACTCATACACACCTATTCTCACTCATACAATACGGACAATTTAGCTTACTCAATTCACCTATAGCGCATGTCTTTGGACTGTGGGGGAAACCGGAGCACCCGGAGGAAACCCACGCAAACACGGGGAGAACATGCAAACTCCACACAGAAATGCCAACTGACCCAGCCGAGGCTCGAACCAGCGACCTTCTTGCTGTGAGGCGAGAGCAATACCCACTGCGCCACCGTGCTGTCCCGTAATTATATTTTGTGATTTAAAAAATAATAATAATAATAATCATCATTCATTCATTTTCATTTCGGCTTAGTCCCTTTATTAATCTGGGGTCGCCACAGCGGAATGAACCGCCAACTTATCCAGCATATGTTTTACGCAGCGGATGCCCTTCCAGCTGCAACCCATCTCTGGGAAACACCCATACACACCCATTCACACTCATACACTACGGACAATTTAGTCTACCCAATTCACCTGTACCGCATGTCTTTGGACTTGTGGGGGAAACCGGAGCACCCGGAGGAAACCCACGCCAACACAGGGAGAACATGCAAACTCCACACAGAAACGCCAACTGACCCAGCCGAGGCTCGAACCAGCGATCAGCGACCTTCTTGCTGTGAGGCGAACGTGCTACCCACTGCGCCACTGTGAGGTCCTAATAATAATCAGTCAATGCAAAAAAAATAAATACATAAATGAACAAATGAAAAAGTTTCAGAGAACAAAAAATACTCCCAGAGATTCCGATAGTTAACTTTGACTATTTTACTTCAACTTTAAGTGTCCTGTCAAGCTCTGACAGGAAACTACAAGTAAATAACATGTTAAAAGCCCCAAAAATTATATGAAGGTGGAAACACCGACTACCACTAACAAAAAAGAAATGAAAAAATAAATAAAACAAATGAAAACAAAAAAGAATACTATGCTTTGTGTATGATTAGCACAGCTAAGTGAGCTGTCCAAATGTATGCAATAAAACGAAATAAATATTGTCCTGTTTGTTTGTTGTTGTTTTTTCAGCGGTGGGAAAATCTGACCAAACCAGTGTGGGGAGCCCATCACCTGGAATACATGGCCCCCGACACTGACATTAAAAGCCTGGCCTCTCTGTCTCCTGGAATGGAGGAGAACAAGGTGATCATTTTCGAGAGTGTTATGTAGACGAAAAGGGAAATCCTCCAACAGCCCTCCTAAGGCAAGCTGGTTGAAGAGATCATCAGTATTTATTTCTTTGTATGGAATTCTGCATCATCTTACAGTCTTAAAATCAGCCGATGCACATGTACGGTTTTACATCCGTTTCATACTACAGATCCTCTAGCATGCACAGTACCAGATGTTCTTCCACTTCCACCAGTCCAAACTGCGTATAGAAACACACACGAAAAAAAAAACATATTGCAGATATCAAGACCTGCAGGGTGTAATCAGCATGTCTTTGGAGGGGGACATTTTAGCGTAGCCTAAAACATCGTTTGACGGAGCGGCAGAGTTTCCACAGGCCACCTTCCTGAACATAAGAGTCTCTTTGCACTGACACATTCATAGGGGGAGGAAATGCATCCTTGAGTTAAATTGACATTCACAACAGTGGAGGATTAATATTCGACATAAAATCTACATTTCAACTAAAATATGCGAAGTTTCACTGGTTGGCAAAAATAGATACAGATCAAGCAATCAAACTAAATGTGTCTTTGCAGATGTTAATACCCATATGGAAATCTAATTTATGGCAATATGCAAATTGCATATAATATGACATAGAAGTTTATATTTGGATTTTACATATATATGTCGTATATGCAACGTATATTTCAAAATATTGCAAAAATGACGTTATATAGTGCTCAGCATAGATGAAGTTGAACCCCCTTCAGTGAATATAAGAAAATATTTTGGGTGCATTTAAACAAAACTGTTTTATTAGAGTTTGGTCACATAACATCATTAGTAATAGAAAGATAATGCATTTTAATTCAAAAATGAGTTATTACAAAAAAATAAAAATAAAATTCCTCTTTATTATATGTTTTCCCAGCATATTAATTTGGGTGTCCTCATTTTTGACCATGATCTTTGGTACTCACTAACCTAATGTATATGCACAAATATATTATTGTAAAGCATCTTATAGAAAATAATAATTTAAAAGAGAGATCTGTGAGGGGTGTACTATTTTATGCTGAGTACTATACACTACCTGACAAAAGTCTTGTCGATCTCAGTTGTAAGAGCAACAAATAATAACTTGACTTCTAGTTGATCATTTGGAAAAGTAGCAGAAGGTAGATTTTTCTGTTGAATCATCTGTTGAACTGCATCCCAATCATCACAAATACTGCAGAAGACCTATTGGAACCCTCATGGAGCCAAGATTCTCACAGAAATCAGTCAAGTTTGGTGAAGGAAAAATCATGGTTTGGCTTACATTCAGTATGAGGGTGTGCAAGAGATCTGCAGAGAGAATGACAACATCAACCGCCTGAGGTATTAAGACATTTGTGCTGCCCATTACATTACAAACCACAGGAGAGGGCAAATTCTTCAGCAGGATAGCGCTCCTCATACTTCAGCCTCCACATCAAAAGTCCCGTAAGCAAAGAAGGTCAAGATGCACCAGGATTGGCCAGCCCAGTCACCAGACATGAACATTATTGAGCTCTGGGAGTCCTGCAAGAACGCTTTCTTTGCCATTACAGATGACTTTATTAATAATTTATTTGAGTCATTGCAGAGATGTATGGATGCAGTCCTCCAAGCTCATGGGAGTCATACACAATATTAATTATTTTTCCACTGCACCATGACTTTATATTATGTACTGTACATTATTTCTGTTAAGTGACAAGACTTTTGTCTAAGCAAAGTCAGACCTTACTGTCCTAATTAAATAATTAAAAATCAAGGCATGATTATATTTTATTTTGGTAAAATAAGCACAATCTGGAGGCCTTTGCCTTTCATATTAGCCACTTCTGATACCAAAAGATCAAGTCAAGTTATTATTTGTGGTTACTAAAACTTGGATAGGCGACAAGACTTTTGTCAGGCTATTATAGATAAATTATCTGTAATTTCATATATGTGTTCATATATAGGCAGTTATATCTTATATATTGGAAGATATACACATATATGTACTTCCAATGGGCAAAAAAAACATATATAAACCCCCATTTAGGCAGTATTTTGAAATATCTGTTGCATATATATGACCTATATTTTATATATGTGAAATTCTGAAATCCGACTTGTATGTCACATATGTAATTTGCACCTATTTCCAGGTATCTATATGGGTAAGGCCACAAGTAGTTGCCAAATGTTGCCAGATCACTTCTATAGCTTTGGCTCGATGTGTCTTCATCTGACCTCATTACCTGGTGCATGTTTTGACCGCGTATGTGCCAAATGAAGCGTCGCTTTCCATCTCTGTTCAGGAGATGGTTTTGGTTGCCATTAAAAAAATAATAAATCAATATCTTCCTGTTCAGCTCGAATTCGCTGTGTGCTTGATTTGCACGTTTGGAAACATCCGGAGAGATTTTATTAGACACGAGCAGAAGATATTGAATGGACAAGTTGCTTGTGAACCAAAGGTTGCATTTTGGTAATTTCTGAATTATTAAAGTCAGCATGGAATCATTCACTTTTCACAGTGCAGTCAATTACTTATTTGACTGGATTTAAAATAAAACTGCTTGATATACGTCAACGTAAAATCAACATTGAGATATTGCTAAGTGTTAATGTCCAAACTGCACTGTGTGATCATTTATTTATTATTATTATTTTCAATATGATTATTTAAACATGATTCAATTTGCAATGCTTGAAAAAAGCACTTAATTGAAAATGAAGATGGAAATAAAATGATTTGTATTACTCTTTACTTTACAGTGCATTAGTATTATAGCAATATATGTATTTGTTCTTGTTTTTATTTGATATTGCTTAATTTGATTAATAACCCCAAGTTGTTGACCACTAAAAGCATTTTGCACAAAATTAAGCAATATTTTTAAATGATTTATATTTTTACTCAGATACAGTCTCCTATTCATACTGTAATATAAACGCAGAAACATGGCCGATTTTCACTTTAATGCTGCCGTTTTGTAAGTGTTTCATGCTGACTTTAGTAGAAGTTTACACTTTTAGTTTGTTCTACATTTTGAGTGCCAGTATTAACTATTGTTCTGATGTTTTCTAGTTGATCATAATAGAAAGGATTACAAAAATCAGTCAATGCAACAAAAAAAGATTTTCAGAGAGAGAAAATAATATTCACAGAGATTCCTACAGCATTTATCCGTTTGAATGCACACTGACAAAAATGATTCATTGGGTTTACAAAAACATTTTAAGGTAAGTGGTTGCAGACTATTTATATGGGCTGAATTTAAACAAAAAAAATTAATTTAGTAATGCTCAACTTAATTTGTTTGTTTAAATTCAGCTTATATAAATTGTTTGCAACCACTTACCTTATATAAAATATTTAGTCAATTCAATTAATCTTTTTTTAGTGCAGATTGCAGTGAAAATATGAGAAAGAAATGACAAAATCACGTTTTCCACTTAGAACCAGCAGTTGTTTTTTTGCCAACGTCAGGTGCAGAACAGTAAATATCTTGATCTCTGTTGTTCTGCTTTGACAGTAGGTGAAGTATAGACACAGTTGCCAAACTCTGCCTTTATTTGTCTTAAGTTGAGAACCCATAGACAAATAGCCAAGATCAAACGGGCCTCTCGGACTGTGGAAATTCTGCCCCGTAGAATCAACTCCAACACTAAACCATTGTGACATTATAGATGTAATCAGAATGTACAAGTTAGACTACATAATGTAAGGCTTCAGAATACATTTGCACATTGTTGTAAAATAATCTGCTAGCACTTTTTAATCGTGTTAGAAAGCGTTTTCATTTTTTTCCTCTCTCTCTCTCTCTCTCTTGTTGTGATTTACATACTGTAAAATAAATCAGAGATTTATTTTGTGAAGGCTATTATTTTGCTTATATGCATATAAATATAAATACATATTGATATCTGTGTGTTATATTTTAAACGTTTGATGCTGTATGTACTTTTGATAAAGATGATAACATGGAGTGGAAATTCTTACCGAAACGCTGCAATGCAGTTGAATTGATGCACGAGAGACAGATAGCACATGAAATTGATTTTTATTTCAAATATCAAGTGCTGCAGTTGTTAAATGTTTTAGATTTGTGTGCGTAAAACTCCAGTATTTTCTACCGACCACCCAGAAAGCGGCTCGATTTGGGGTTTTTGTTGAATAAATCATCTAAATTGGATTTCATTTCATTCATGCACCTACATCTATGGTTTCAAAACAACATTCATTCGTTTGGTTAAATAATATTAGCCCCCTGGCCATTTATTCATTCCCTTACATGCCTTTCTGAATGTCTGTAGTGAGAATGATAATAAGTGCCCTTCAGATAATCTGAGGACTGCTTCACACTGAGAGCTACTGGTTTACCAAAGGCCTTACTCGCTAACCGTTTAGTCCAATTTGAGATAAACCAACAAAATTCCCAGCAAAAGTATCTTTTTTTTTTTTTTATCCATCCAAATTAGAGCCTGGGTCGGTCAGTAGATCAGTTATTAAATAGTGATTATATGTAGAAATGTTTATCTAGAAAAAAAGAGAAAGTACATGTTAACAAAATAAGACAAATGTTTTGTGTCATTTTTTTCGTGCTCTGCCAAATGTTCTCGACAGTATCTTTGCACTGAAGGTTTGCCGTTTGTTGAGATTTAGAGCAAAATGAAACATGAACTGGTTAAAGGGAATGGTGAATAGCACAGTAGAATCACAGCTGCAGAAATGATGTTTGAGTAACTCAATTAGTGTTTGTTTAATGATTCCAAATACGTCTCTTGAGTTAGAGCTGCACGGTTCTGGATAAAGTCCGATTTTTTATTTTTGGTCATATTTTGTTTTTGTTTTTGTTAAAAATAGAGATCCCATTCAAACTTGGTTCTTAAAAGACAATGTAATTTACAAAAAAAAAAAAGTATGACGAAGTGCTACAAGTGTACCGTTTAATTCATTTGAATATTTTTTATTTTAATCGGTTGAGTGAATAATTCAATGACTCACTTATACAAACAGGACCGTTTTCATTACTGGATGAATCTGCGTTATTGAGTGAATCTCTTTAATGAATATGACACGGTGAGATACATTTTTAACTGTGTTGCCACCTACTGGTGTAACGATATCATTTATATTTTATATTATCTAATTTATGTCATTACTTTCTAACTCTATTTTGATCACTACCATAGAGTGTTTATATCAAAACTATAAATGCTTATCTTAGCACATTTGATGATGTTATTTACTTTTTTTGAGTTTTGTTTGATCGAAATAACCATAAGGTGTAGTTAAAAAGACTAAAGACTGAGCAAGACGTTTACACAGCACCATTTCTAACAAAAACCTTTTTTTTTTTTTAAAGTTCTGGCCATTTATTTATGCTACAAAGGGGTTTTATTTAATAAAACACTTTTATTGCGTAAATATGTATTGCTTAAATAAATGGCCAGAAAAAGTGAGACACTGCCACCTACTGGCCTGGCATTCCTAAACAGCATTTTATGTCATTTTAATGGACCCATTTGAATGGCGATCACTTTAGCGAAGTTGTCTCTATGCGAAACTTTTCAAAACTTTTCTTTGCATAAATAAATGGCCAGAACTAAAAAAATTAAATAAAAATAAAAACTGTCACAAAAAGTGAGACACTGCCACCTACTGGCCTGGCATGCATAAACAGCATTTTAAGTCATTTTAATGGACTCATTTGAATGGGGATCACTTTGAATAAGTTGTCTGTATCCGAAACCTTTCAAAATTACAAACTTTTTTTTAAAATGTATACGTTATTTTTGTGTAAACATAGATGTGATCTTATATGTGTGAAAAGTTTAATAGACATAGCTGAATTGTGATTTAGAAATGACATTGCGAACGTGTTAAGAGTCGAAATTGTGATCTTTTAAAAATGATTTGTGCAGCTCTACTCTGAGTAGTAAGTCAGCCCTGGAGAGGATCGTCGAATGACAGAGTCAAAGCTTTGGGTGACGATACTGTCTTGAAACTTCACAGTTGACCTGGTAATAAGCTCATTGGCGTCTTTCATCCTTGTGGTTTGTAACACACTGTGATGTAACCATGGTTGTCCATTTTAAAAATCTAACAGTAGTAGAGCTAAGGTAACTGTAGCGTGTATGTTAGTGTCCATCTATCTAACAGGATCCCTCTCATGTAAGAAGGGCTTCATGCTCCACCACTGTGATCTTGTGCTGATCCACCTGCCCAAATCAAAGCAACAAATGGCAATAAACTAACTCCATGAAAAAAATAATAATGTCTAGTCGCAGTTTTTGTCGTCATGGTCTCAAAAGTTGCTGTCTTCATTTGCAACATCCTCAGGTGGTCAATTAAAAAAGCATGTAAAGCTACGTTCACACATGAGATTTTCTTTTTGCATAGCTGTTTGTTTTAAATGTAGCTGTTCGTACTTAAATCACAAGTACATGTATTTACACAATAAGTACATTATAACTAATGATTAATTTCAGTGTACATATTAGTTAAGGCCACCTAATATAAAGCGGGACCAAATACGGTTACAAGACACAATGTGAGATAAGAAATAAGAACTGCTATAGGTTGTTTGCAATCACGTGGTTTTGGTGACGCGCGAAATTCAAATGGAGGGCAGGAAGTAAAAAACTGAATGGGAGACATAGGGGAAAGTCAGTATTTTTGCGATTTATACCATATTTCAAAGGAGATATAAATAGAAAATAACCACATATGTTGGACATGATCCTTATATTATGAAGAGGGTTTTATAGTGAACTAAATTGTATTTGTCTGGCATCGAGGCAGTAGATAGCTACTGTAATCTATTACATAAAAAAATATTATAATATTATAGTAAGTACTATAGTGTTTTGAAGCATACTTGGTATATATTATATGGTTATGGTACAACACAACTGTAGTAATAAACAAATGATCACAATGCCATCACAATGCACCACAGTTTAACGTTACAGTATTTATTATAGTTTATCAGTTTACCAGTATTCTGTAGCATTCATTAACAAAGAGCTGTACCATGTTATACACTTTACTCTAGGGTGGTTCAAAAACATATAAATTACTATCGTTTTTTTTTTCCATGCGGATAACGTTATATCTTCCAGACATATACACAAATAAACAGATGAAAGCATACAAAAGCATGGATGCATAGTGTTAGTTATTATGCATAGGGGCTACATTATTATTATCATCATTATTATATATATTTTTAGTGGATGGTAAACAGTGCTCCACAAAAATAACCGTCTAGCTTTGCTCGCAAGGGTAGCATTTCTTTTTTTGTCCTTGGCTTTTTGTCTTTTGGCTGCAGAACAAACCACTGTTGTCCAATGGTTTGTCTAATTAAAATAACTCGCCTAATTAACCTAGTTAAGCCTTTAAATTGCATTTGAATTAATACTAGTATTTTGGAAAATAACTAGTAAAATGTTAGATATCATCATGGCACATACAAAAACAATTAGTTATTAAAACCAGTGTGGAAAATAAAATCTCTCTGTTAAACAGCGCTTGGGAAATTATTTTAATGTTCAAATTACTTATTGCGAAAAAAACAAACACTAGAAAAAATGTTAAAAAAGGGAAAGTGGAATAAAAATAAGGGAAAGAGAAAATGCAAACAAGGGTAATAAAAGTGGTTTGGGAAATATTTAAACATCAAATTAAAATTAATGTCATAATTTTTTTAAGATTTAGCCAAAAGTTTTAATAAACTTAAAAAAAAAACTGTCTGAAAAGACCATTTTAATGTCAGACTTTACAGTCTTAAACGGTCTAGAATAGATCCTTTTATTTTTATATTTTTGTTTAACCCCTTATGTGCCGTTGGGGGGGTTTTCATCCACTCTGGGGTGATTTTGAGTCTTAATTTGGCCACAACTTTTTCTGTGTTTCAGCTAGCAGAATGATTTTTGGTGACAAATCTTCTTTTGACACATATGTGGGGAAAATGATTTGAAATATTTAAAAAAAACTTAACAAGACACGCAAATTTAACAGCCTTTTGTTATGTTCGGGATGAAAACATCCACTAACTTGAACTGCTGTAAAAATGCATCAGATAAATACTTTTTAAATTTTTGGGCATAAATCTGTTAATCAATCTCAGTCCTGATTAAAACTACTAAATTAGTTACAGGATTTTAACTCTTTAACTGACAAATTCATAAATGATGTCACTGATTTGGTGAAAAAAAACACACAAAATTACTTATTTTCAATATAGAAAGTAGTTGTGGACTGGATTTTAAATGACTAATTTTACCTCTTCCCAAAAGGGAAAACCACCAACAATCAAAAATGCATGATTATATGATATCATGGCTTTGCAATCAAAAAATTAGGTTATAATGGAAATCAATCGGACAAAAACAGCCACCAACAGTAAATAAGGGAGAAAAATTTTAATCTTATGTTGCACAAAAACTAACAGTGCATCAAAGGCAATGTTGTTACTAATCGTTCACTTATCCAAGACTGTTATAAAAGGTCAAAGAAATACAGTCCACAACTACTTTTTATATTGAAATACATATAAATATATTTTGGCCTCACAATGGTGCAGTAGGTAGCACAATCGCCTCACAGCAAGAAGGTCGCTGGTTCGAGCCTCGGCTGGGTCAGTTAGCATTTCTGTGTGGAGTTTGCATGTTCTCCCTGTGTTGGCGTGGGTTTCCTCCGGGTGCTCCGGTTTCCCCCACAAGTCCAAAGACATGCGGTATAGGTGAATTGGGTAAGCTAAATTGTCCGTAGTGTATGTGTGTGATGGGTTACAGCTGGAAGGGCATCCGTTGCGTAAAACATATGCTGGATAAGTTGGCGGTTCATTCCGCTGTGGCGACCCCAGATTAATAAAGGGACTAAGCCGAAATGAAAATGAATGAATGAATGAATAAATACATTTTATATTGAAATACATCATTTTGTGTTTTTTTCACCAAATCAGAGACAATTTATGAATTTGGCAATTAAAGTTTTATTTTAAAAATATTTAGTAGTTTTGATCAGGACTGAGGATGATTAACAGATTTATGCAAAACAAATGTAAAAAAAATTCTTTATCTGATGCAGTTTTACAGCAGTTAAATTTAGTGGATGTTTTCATCCCGAACATAACAAAAAGTAGTACATTTGAACAGTGCACAAGGGTTAATTCATCCAGGTAAGCAGCTATACTAGCTTTATAGCAGAGGTATTAGCTTGTCTGTATAATCACTGCTGTTTATTTTTATAAGGTCCGTTGGAGAGTGAAGATCTTAGTCAGTTCTGCCGTCCACAAGACGAACAGCTCATTTTTCCTGGCATCACAGTTGTTGTCTGTTTCAGACCTGTTTGCCGGGATGGGTGGTGATACCCATGCGGTTCAAACTGGTTTTCAAGACAAATGCTAGTTTGTCAGGGGAGCGCAGCTGCCATATTAAGCCAGGCTGCGGTTGGCAGAAGTTTGTTGACTATGTTTAGCTGAGCAATGTTACTCTATTTCTGCCCAGAGCCTGAAACAGATGGGCGTTCAGGAGCACAAAAGCTGAAATCAGCTCCCACTCACTTAAACACTCTTACATCAGCTACTGTAGCAAACACTAATCAACTGTTTGTGTTTTACACTTAAAATGTTGAGGAGATCTGATGTTATATCTACACTTGGAAAGATTTTAATATTCAATTACAGGTTCTAGCAAATTCTCCTATGTTTGGCAAACCTTATTATCATATTTCTCCGCTATAAATGTACTTCCCGTAGAATAATGTGACTTATCTTGTAAGTGTAATTTCACTTGTTTCTTTTCTCTCTCTGTCCAGACTCTTATGCTTAGTCTACACTAGCCTACCATTGTAACATAGCACAGCACTATTCCTGATTTAACATGCATTATTGTTGTCTATTTAATTATTTTAAAAAATACAAATAAAAATTGTATGTAATTAGTTTTTTATTATTATTTATTTTCTTGTGTATTTTTTATTATATTTATTTGGCAGTGTTTGTTAACGTGGGTTTAAAGATGTTTTTTTTTTTTTATCTCTGTATAAACTATGACATCTGCAATTAGCATAAAAATATGCAAACTCCACAAAGAAATGCCAACTGACCCAGCCGGGGCTCGAACCAGCGGCCTTCTTGCTGTGAGGCGATTGTGCTACCCACTGTGCCACCGTGCTGCCCCAGAAACATAACATATATTACATAACCATTACGAAATATACAATTGTGCATTATGCAATATCTTTAAAACGTCATAAAACGGTATCTTATAGTACCCCTGAGAAAATATTGTATTCTGTCAGACAAAAGGCCACAGATTATATTTGGGGCCCTTTTCTTGACACATTACCTCTGTTAGACTTTAATAATTGATTATTTTGCATAACAATTGTTAGTTTTTGTTTTTTTGTTTGCTTTTGTAGTTGTTACTTTCTCTTATTTTATGTTATAATATAAGGTTTAATTCAGTGTTTTATCACATTTTTAAATGTAATTATTCAAGCATCATTTCTGGACATTATTGTTTTTATTTATTATCACCATCAACCATTGTGACTATCTTTATGTAACATCAAAATAGGAAATGTTTTGACAAACTTTGTGACAATTATACCATGTATGGATGGGGAGGAGGGTTGTTTGTTGTATTTTATTATTATTATTATTATTATTATTATTATTATTATTATTATTACTACAGGGTATAACGCTAAGGATTCAACGATCGGGGCAGTGGTTCAAATGTTTACTTGCCCTGCCAAAATTTTCACTTGCCCCACCAAAAACAATTAGCTATTTCTTTTAATTTTGGCCAAATATTTTAAATAATGTGTCAAAAATAACATCTGTGATCTAATAAATAATATAAAATGTATAATGAGCAGAATTCTAAGTGTTATGCAAACAAAAATATCTGTATGGAAAATGTGCTGGTATTTTATTGCAAAACAAAAGCTGGCTGACTTGCCAAACTGATCACTTTGTACACTCAAAACATGATGTTTGCTGCTTGTTCAAACTACTTATTTAAAATGAGCTGAATCTACACAATTCTCGAGGGGTTTTTTTTGAGACAACATATTTTTTTTATGTTCAGTGAACTTAAATTTGTAAAAACAAAGTTAATCAATTTGTGTTGAGACAATATGAAGGGATTGCGTGAAACCCATTTTTAGTGTACGTAATTGATAAGTTTGAAACAACAGGCAACAGAATCCAACAGTATACACTGATTAACACACCCAAAATCTGATAACATAATACTTGTGTCATTTTGCAAAAACAAATATTGTGTGCGTGTGTTATCTCTGTTCCTCCTCCTCCTCATTCCCTCTGTAGCACGTAGTTCACGACTCTGATGAGAGCCTTTGGCCCAGATTTTAGTTGTGGTATGTAGACAGTAAAAAAAGACCAAACGGTCATCTGTTTAATATCAACAGCTACAATAATTACCCGCAGAATACTGAATATAAGACTGCAGGACAGTAGGAAAAACAGTAGGAGATGCATAGCAATTCAGTCCGACCTCATTTCTTCAAAGTCATCAATCATTTAACAAACTACAAATGAATCATTTACCAACTCGATGAGGAATGCGCATGAAAAAGCTAGTTTTTTATATTTCTTGTTGTGGAACTACAATACAATTCGCTTATGAATAGTTTAAGTGCATGATAAAGACAAGCTTCTTCTTGCAAGCATGCCAACTGCAAAATGAGTTACAGTAGCTCTCTCTGTGCACTTACAGCACAAACACACAATACTGCCATGTGGTTTAAAAGGAGAGTATCATGTGTTTGAACTCATCTGAACCTGTGGGTTAGTTAGTGTCACAGTACGGGTTAACCCTCACCAGCACAAACACACACTAAGGCCATATCTACACTAGTCTGGATACATTCCGCTAAATTACGTCTAAAAACTTTGTCATCCACACTGAAACGACTAAAAAGACGCTTCGACACTTTTTCAACACATTTCCGCCTGACGTTTATTTCTTTGAAACGTCGTGGCAAAACGTCGAGGAAAAGCGCTGAGTTTTTTAAATGGACTGACAATGAGGTGGAGTTGCTGAGCTGCCGCTGAACAACAGCTCTGAGTACACATTCCGTGTCTTTTGATAAAGACCAGGCTGGAGCATGTACAAACTTACATTAATTTTTAACAATGCTGTCAAAACTGAGAGCATCCAAAACATGTTGCACGATGTGGTCCACCATTTTTGCTGAATTAGTAACATGACTGTGTCACATGCTAAAAATGCCTCATCGTTTTCGTTTTCAGACCACACTACGACACGAAAACGGCGTTTTCAAATGTATCCACTTTGAAGAGCGTTTTCAGAAAGATACGTTTTTGGTTTCCTAAAAACGCGTCTTAGTATGGACGGAAGAGCAAAACTGAGACAAAAATATGTGTGGACATGGCCTAAATCATGAACACATGAGGATAATTTTCCCCGAATAGCACACATCCGTCGCAGAGACGTCTGCTGGACATCCGCGTTTTCATCTGGGAGACGTCTTATTTAGGGCGTTTGCTCATCTGGAAAACGTCATATAGACATCCTTGTCAGACATTCAAACAACATCTATGTGATGCATCGCAGATTTTCATTATTATAATGTTAGGTCTGTGAGAGATCTTATTTATGTAGCATATACGTAGTTTTTTTTATTTTTATTTTTTATTTAGACATTCCCTCATCCATACTGCTATAAATAACAGCAACAGTTACACTGATTATACATCCGTCTACACATATATGATAAGCTCAAGTATTTACCACTCAAAAATAATACAACAGCTGAAGAATCATTTGTAGAATTTTATTATATTATATTATAATTTATTGTCATTAATATTTTTCAACAAAACCTATTTAAAATTTCAGGAGTTCAAGATTCATCGTATAGACGGCGAATAGAGGTAAAGAAGACGCCTCATTAACAAATAAGACGTTTGATCGAATGTGATGCTTAGCAGATGTTACGATCTTTCAAAGACATCTCCGCGACGTACGTGTGCTATCTGAGTTCCCAAAGTCAAATTTAAGCACTTTTCAAATGTGGCAAATTACACATTAACACACATATGCATACTTCATCATATATCAGATGCTGTTGTTGTCATAATAGGCCTATTCTAAGTAAACGGTATATTTGCCCCAAGCGCAACATTGAATTACTGTCATTTACTCTTGTTAACGTCATTTACTCACATCTTGAATGTGTAATCGCTCATCTTAAATGTATATTTATTTTAATTATTACGTGTATTGGTTCACACATGAAATTGTAATCTCCAGGCATTTTGTCTTTTCCCCACTGTTTCAAGCAAAGGGCACATATCCTTAAAAAGACAGGCAGATCGCGCTATACAAGATACGTTATTATGAAAGCAGCACAATTACATTTTCAAGCAGTTTTCAAGTGCATCATCAAAAATCTAACCACTTTTTACACACTGAAAACACTAAATTAAAATCAAAATCAAGCATTTATAAGGATTTCCAGCACCCTTAAGAACACTGAGCCCATTGTAAACAATCAAACAATAGGAATGTGCTCACATCTGAGATGCTCTTTCTTGAGTTCTCCTGTTTTCTTGTTTAACCTGATGAAGACCATGTAGGTCGAAACGTTGTTACAATAAATCTTCTGAGAGCTAAAGTGGCAGTGTGCCGATTTTCTTTTTACGTTTCCCATAGTAAACAATAACACAAAAAACGAGCAAAGTTTGTTTTCGTCAATCTATTGTCATGAACGTAGGCCTAAGTTATATTAGTTTACGGTTTACTTCACATTTAATGTAATAGTGGAGGGAAAAAAGGATGTTTACTCACCCAAGTCGTCGTGTCGGTCCAAACGCCTTGTGGCTGAGAGGACTTTTGAATGGTGTATGTTAATTTACTGGTCGTTTGTTTTTCCTCAGTGTGATTACAATACAAACATAAGCTTTACCACGAAACTATACATTATCGTATTATTTCAAGGTTTTTTTTTAATATGGAAGATTTGTGTGAGGAAAATATCCAAATTAACCGACATATAATCATTGAAGTGTTTATGAGCGTATCCATATTCGATTCATCCATGAACGAATCGTTCTTTTGAGTCAAATGTTCTTGATTAACGATTTGATTCCACTTTTGTAAGTGGTCGAAATGATTCACTTTCGCTCACGTACAAGATTCGATTCTGTTCTCGAGTTCAACTCACCAAATCAACGATCAATTGGAGGAAATTACCTTTTTCACTCACAAAGTTTTCATACGACAAGAGTAAATACTCTTATGAAGTGTTTATGAGCGTATCCAGTTTCGATTCATCCATGAACGAATCGTTCTTTTGAGTCAAATGTTCTTGATAAAAGATTTGATTCCACATATGTAAGTGGTCGAAATGATTCACTTTCGCTCACGTACAAGATTCGATTCTGTTCTCGAGTTCAACTCACCAAATCAACGATCAATTGGAGGAAATTACCCTTTTCACTCACAAAGTTTTCGTACGACAAGAGTAAATACTCTTATGAAGTGTTTATGAGCGTATCCAGTTTCAATTCATCCATGAACAAATCGTTCTTTTGAGTCAAATGTTCTTGATTAACGATTTGATTCCACTTATGGAAGTGGTTGAAATGATTCACTTTCGCTCACGTACAAGATTCGATTCTGTTCTCGAGTTCAACTCACCAAATCAACCATCAATTGGAGGAAATTACCTTTTTCACTCACAAAGTTTTCGTACGACAAGAGTAAATACTCATTATAGTGCAAATATAGCATATATGCAACCATTACGTTTACGATACTTTAAAATTTTTGGAGAATGATGACAATCATTTCCCACAGCAGATCATATTTTTGGATGGAATGTTTCTGAACAAATGATTATCAGATTTCTTTAAGCATAATTTACAAGACACCCACTAAAACATCAGAGTGTAAAAAAAAAAAAAAAAAAGTTTAACAAAAAAAAAATTTGCCAACCATATTTTCTTGTGAGGCACAACAAGCATGATTTGATGCATATAAAAATGTACAAATATTCGTTGTCATTTTAATCTTTTTTTCATCCCTAAAAACCACTAGGTTTTACAAAATAAGCTAGCAAGAAGTATTTAATCATTTAAAACAATACAAAATTATTAGGATCTTTTACATATTTGCAAAGTACAAGACATAAGCTGATTTTGTTTTTACATCAATATATATGTTACCCTGCATCACAATATGGGTGAATTATTTGACCCATATTTTGACATTTTATTTTCACAAATGTTATTAGCAACATTAAAGTGAACACACAAGCTCGGTATAATCAAGATGAATTTATTGGTTTGGTTTATCAACATCCCAACTAAAGCACATCATATAATACTCCAATTTCATGAAGTGACGAAGATGAAACTTTCCTGAAGACATTCAAGGCAGATAATAGCATTACGCCATTCAAAAAATAATGCATCAAGCACAACTGCGCACAGAACTCACTGAATCACACAGAACTCCATGAAGGGCAAACAATTTATTCTATCATTCACCAACACAACAGTGCATGTTTAACTTTAGTACAAGACAAAATTACAAACAATATTTAAAGGGATAGTTCACCCAAAAATGTTAATTCTGTAATAATATACTCACCATTTACTCGTTTCAAACCTTTATAAGTTTCTTTCTTCCATTGAACACAAAAGAAGATACTTTGAAGAATGCTGAAAACAGGTAACCATTGACTTCTATAGTATTTGTTTTTTTCTACTATGGAAGTCAATGGTTACCGGTTAATGGTAATCATTATTCTAGGTAACCATTATTCTTGGAACTTTTTGTGTTCAACAGAAGAAAGAAACTGGAACCACTTGAGAGTAAATAAATATAATCTTCATTTTTGGGGGCTGAACTATCCCTTTAAGAAATGAGCTACATTTGAAAATGCATATAAAAAAGAATGAGCCCCTTAAACAGTATCACATAGTTTATTTAATAGAAAAATTACACAATATGACATGATGGTCAAAAAAATGAACTCCTGCCATTTCCATCAGGTATGCACTGACATTTTTTTGTGCGGTTTTTTTTTGTGTCTGGTTAACATTTCACTAATATAACCGATGGTTGAGCAGATGAAATAGTAAACTAGTGTCATGGTAGCAGATGGCATTCCTGCCGTTCTCATTACTGGGATCCGTCCAGGAGGTCTTGACCATGTATTATCCGACACTGTGCCAGCAAAGCGATGCCCTTTCCCCCCCGGGGAGCCCCAAACAGCGCTATCTTTGTTCCCACACATCTTTAATTCGACACGGCTATGATGTAATTCCGATTTTCAGGCCATACAGCTCTAAGATTGCAGATATATTTTACACCGAAGGCATTTAAAAGAGTTCATTGGCGGCGACCTTAAGCGTTATCTGCAAACTCGATGCAAAACTAAGGTGCGGGTGGTAGTATCACTTCAAAACCTAGAGGACGAGAGATAGAGTGTGCTGTGTTTTGAAACACAATATCAGCTGTGGATGCTTTACTGTTCCTGCCAAAGCGGCGTCCTTACCCACTGTAACAGGCCTGCCGGGCTCATATCAGATTATACCGACTCAGTGGCCTCAAACCAGACAGGACCGGAAAGAAGCAGTTCGCTTCAAGCGCTGCTCTACAATAGACCAAAAAAAACGTAAAGAGTAATCCCATACACACAAATAAAGTAAACACAAATATACTAATATAGCATGATGAACGATGGTTAATAACCACAATCAAAGCTCGCCGATCGTAAACTGGAGGGATTTTTTTTTTTGCTTTAGTGTGTGTTGGGTGTAAAGTGTCGTACACTGTAAATCAAAGAGCTAAAATTAAGCAAGACATACAACCGTGCTGCAACCAAATCGCCGTATTCATGAGGAGAGATCAAAGGTGTCTCCCAAAAGGGCAAGTTCAGTTAAAACAAGCAAATGACACCGAATATTTTGAGCACATTGAAAAATGTATCTAGAATATCCAATGTTTTTCTTGGTCCTTCAAAAAAAAAAGCCAATTCATGAATCACAAGCTGAATGATTTTATGGAAATGGTTTATTAAATTGTTTAATTTACAAAAATTGAATGTGACTATTATAGAAGCTTGCTCAAACCACAGCATAAAAAGCATTCATGACAACTTTATTGTTTGATAATTAAAAAAATTATAATTTCAAGATTTAATTTCTCTCAATTCAGATTTTATTTCCAGCAATTCTTTTTTTAATTTATTTTTTTGTAATACAGTTCAAGAGTTTTTCTTGCACTTTTACCTCTGAATTATGAGAGAAACTGTCTTCTCAGAAATCAGAGCTTATTTTCTCACTATATTGGCTTTATTTCAACTCAGAATCGTGAGAAATCTAAGTTTATACCTTGAAACTCTGCCTTTGAGTTTGCTTTTGGTAAATCAGACGTTTAATGTATAAACTCAAAATCCCAAATAATAATTGTTTTATTCTGTAACTGAAACGAGCTTTCATAACTCGTTCGCTCTGCTTGTGATTCATTGGTGAGGCTTGAACACACCTGACATGCATATAAAAATGAACTGTAATATGTCAGTTTTAAACAGTTATTTAATCAAAACATAAAACCTAAACAAACTTTAACTAAACACTGAAAATACAAATTAACCACCCTAGGTTCACAGCAAAAAGAGAGAGAAAACTTGATACAGTGTGTGAAAAGCCCAGACAGGCTTTAATGAATGAAGCGAAAGCACATTAATGAGGAACGGAACCCTGTTCTTACACAGCCAGAAGAGCGAAGCTGCTGACAGCCAATGAGAACGCAGGACAGAGAGCAGTGCATGATGGATGCTTTGTTCAGTCGGACTTCTTGTCCTGTTGAGCATCACATTTGGCCTGCGTTCAGAAACAGAGCAGAAAGAAGATGAGTTTTCAGCATCACAGACTGGCACAGAGATTTGCACAATCCTGGAAGATTTGGGGCTGCTGACATGATTTCAAGAAAAAGGTCCTGCCATGTGACATGCTGTACTTTATTTTTCGACCACAGCAGACATTTATTTTGTTGGTGTAATCATTATATTAACAAACATAACTTCTGTATGTGTAAAAAAAAAAAAAAAAAAAGTCATATTAATGTCATCTTAGTATCGATATTGTTTATTAATAGAACTGACCATTTTTCTATTTCTGTTTTAGTAGTTCTGTTGTATTTGACCTTAAATGACCTTATAAATTATATAAATAATAATATATTATAAATTATAAGTAAAATAAAAGTAAAACTAAATATTTCCTCACTTTTTCTAAGTGTCATTAATTTCTTCGGTTGTAAACTTTTAGAACAATATAGAAAATACAAGATTTGACATATTACTTCCAGAGCTGTCAAAAATACCGTATTTACAAAAAGTAAAATTATGTTGATACAATTTATACCTATTAACTGTATTCCTAATAAAAAATTTTTTTTAAGAATTCTTGAAATTGGCCAGCTTGGTAGCTCAGTGGTTAGCACTGTCGGCTCACAGCAAGAAGGTCGCTGGTTCGAGTCCTGACTGGGCCAGTTGGCATTTCTGTGTGGAGTTTGCATGTTCTCCCCATTTTGGCGTGGGTTTCCTCCAGGTGCTCCGGTTTACCCCACAGTCCAAAGACATGCACTATAGGAGAATTGGGTGAACTAAATTGGTTGTAGCATATAAGTGTGTGTGTGAATGAGAGTGTATGGATGTTTCCCAGTACTGGGTTGCAGCTGGAAGGGCATCTGCTGCATAAAACATATGCTGGAAGAATAGTTGGCGGTTCATTCCGCTGTGGCTAACTAAGCCGAAGGAAAATGAATGAATACTTAAATTTTATTTCTCTGGATTTACAATTTATAGCTCTGTTTTATTCTGCAAACTACTGATGAGCTTTCTTCCAAACTGAAAATAAAAAAAATGCATAAAATAACAAAAAGCTTTTCAGACATGTTTATAGTAATTTTCGAACAAAACAATGTTTCCAGTTCAGGAGAAATAAAAATAAAGTAATTAATTAATTAAAATAAAGATCTTTAGTGAGTATATATGCAAAACATCAATTCCCCAGTTTTTCGAAAAATGTCATTAATCTCTTCAGTTGCAGATTTTTAGAACCATTAAAAAATACAAGATTTTACATGTTACTTTCAGAGCTGTCAAAGACACCATATGTACAAAAAGTTAAATAATGTTAATACAATTTATAACTAATAACTGTATTATTATTAATGTATATACATCTATAACTTTTTTTTTTAATTCTTGAAATTAAGAAAAAGTTTCTCTCGATTTACAATTTACAGCCGTTTTATTCTGCAAACTATTGATGACCTTCCAAACTGAAAATAAACAATGTGCATAAAATAACAAAAATGTGCTATGTTTTCAGACGTTTATATTTATTTTCACACAAAACAATGTCAATGCTTCTAATTCAGGATAAATAAAATAAAATAATAAGATAATATAAGATTAAAAATAAAGATCTGAAGTGAGTATACATGCAAAACATCAATTCCTCAGTTTTTCTAAAAATATCATTAATTTCTACAGTTGCAGATTTCAGTTGCAGAAAATACGAGATTTTACATGTTACTTTCAGAGCTGTCAAAGACACCATATGTACAAAATATAAAATTATGTTAATATAGTTTATACCTATGATAAATATGTTACTAAATGTATGCTTTAACAAAAAAAAAATGTAAAAAATTGTATAGTTATGTCTGAGAAAATTTAATTTTAGTTTTATTAATGACCTTCCTTCCAAATGGAATATAAAAATGCTGTCATTTATAACTCTTTTTGCATAAAATAACAAACAGGTGCCATGATTTCAGACATGTTTATATAAACCTTCAGACAAATAAATGCCAATGGTTTCTAATTCAGGAAATTTGATAAAATAACCCTGATTTTCAATTACCAGGGTTTCTGCAGGTTTCACAAAGTCAAATTTAAGACTTCAACACCTTTTTAAGACCATTATGAATGAAATTTCAGCAAACCCTAGTTGTATGCATACACATTTTTCAACATAACTTTTCTTTAAAAAGAATGTATGCACAAAATGTATGCACAACAGTCTGTCCATGTCTGTGTCCTCACCATATATGGACTATAAATACACAAGGAATATTATTGTAAGGACGATAATTAAACCATATTGGAAAATACAGTTATAAATAGAGTTTTGTTGGTTTGTTTGGCTTGTTGGTGATTAGATGTATGCTGGCCTGGGTAGCTTTACATAGACATAGGAAAATTAAGACCTGTTTACAATTATTTAAGACCTACAAGACAAAATGTCAGTGAATGTAAGACTTTTTAAGGCCTAAAATTTAGTTTAAGACATTTTAAGACCCCGCGGACACCCTGATTACTAAAAAATAAAATGAAATGAAAATAGTGTTGCTCTGACCAATTATCATCTTCTACAAAATGTAAATAAAAAAACAAAAAAGCTCTAAATATATCAGTATACATATACATATATAAAATAATACATAGAGACACATATACATGTTCAGATATCATGCGATGTAAGTGCCAGCATGTGTTGTGTTGTGCATGAAAGCGTGTGTAAGCACCTTGTTGACCTTGTTGCTGTTTGCTGAGCATGTATCAAGCATGCAGCACGTGTTCATGAGTCTCTTATGAGCTGCTGATTTATAAGTAAACATGAGAGCCTGCACATCTATCTGCCTCTCGCTCTCCGTCTCACATACACACACTTGAGAAGAGCAGCTCATAACATTCACGATTCCTCAGGGGTCGCCTGACAGGTGCACAGAGTTCAGCGAATATAAAACCACAGAAAACAATAAATCACAGCTGAGCGATCAAAGAGCTTCAGACCGCACGATGATTACTCAAATGTTAGCTCGCACATCATTACAACTGCAATTGCAATAATATCAACATTTCTACCCTACGGTATTACGCTATAGTGCTGATATTTCTGACAATGGACTCTCAAAGTGCGATTTCAGTAACAAACTGGTGACAGCACACGTGGTTTACTTTACTTGGTTAACTGGAATCAGATGCTCCAGGAAGGGCTCGGTTTCTTTTAAATGTGATTCGCTGTAACATTCAGGCTGCCAACGGGACACGTGCCAGGGCTGCCAGTGCCTTTCACATTTTAATATGCAATAAATGAGCTCATATAAAACGCATACCTTGAATGCAATAGAAGCTGCTTTTGGATACAAGTGTCTCGCTAAACGCAAAATGGCAAAATACTGTGACTAAATGCCAATCTGCATATCTACAATGTAGTATTAAATGCTTG
>CAIGQW010000259.1:10893195-10904292 GCA_903798125.1 Danio choprae
GAGAGAGAGAGAGAGAGAGAGAGAGAGAGAGAGAGAGAGGAGTGTTTCTACAGGTGGTTTGTCAAGCCCACTCACCTGTGTGAGGCACACTTCATAATAGGGCTGCACGATACTGGAAAAATCTGACATTGCAATATTTTGTTTTTCTGCTATATATTTTGCAATATACTGTAGCTATACAATTTCACCAAATTATTGAATAGCACTATTTGGAAATAATTTATGCTCACATTTTATTTTAAGGTTCAATTCTTGATATTAGCAAACAAGTAACTACGACTTTTGCTTCAACAAACTCCTAATTAGCTCCTTATTAATAGTTATTAGTGTATTTTAGGTATTGAGTAGGATTAGGGGTGTCCAATAAGATCATGCAGAATATATAGTTTATAAGTACTAATAAGCAGTAACCAATATCTCAATAACATTTATGCTAATAAGCAACTAGTTAATAGTGAGAATTGGTTCCTAAAGTGTTACCAAATGTATACATTTTGATTTAAGATGATTCTGTAGGGGAGTTAATCATGCATAAAATGTAATAAACAAATTCTAAGCATATGATAAATGTAATAAAGCAAAGATAACAGTTACATAAACAGTGGATGCTTTATGGTTTTGTATAAGTAAATGTTGAAATTACACCACAAAATCTTTATTGTATAAATCATTTAATAAACTTCCACATTTTTGGTGCCTCAATTCTTTAATCTTTCATAAACATGTAAATTATAAAATTTTACTCCAATGAGGTTAAACTCTGCATCAACATTGAAGCAACAATCCCAACTCAACATTGCATATCTATGCGATGGGACTATTGCAGATGCACACATTGCTATATCAATGCTGAAACAATATATTGTGAAGCTCTACTTCATAAATGCACAATGTTTTTCTTTAGGAGATGTTGAGTGATTGTAAGAAAGTGTCTGGTGCAAATGTGTTTTCTAAAGGTGGTTTGTTAAGCCCACTCACCCGTGTGAGGCACACTCAGAATTGCATAAAGTTTTGAGGTTGTCATGTGATGTGGTGGGGTGGGAGAGAGAAGTGAACATTTTCACTTTGAAGCCATAACATGAAAATCTAAGCCCAATTACACTAATATTTAAATGTTATGGGTCACTACAATAAGTCAATGATCAGTGTAATTCAGCAAAGATTAATTTAATTTATAAAAAGTGGCAGATCTAAAATCTTACAAAGATTTCTATTTAATATAAATGCATTTCAGACTCACTTTGAAGCTATGACATGAATTAAAATCGAAACACAATTACACTAATACTCAAAAGTTAGGGTTCAGGGGTCAATTCTTTGATGTATTACATAAAATGTATTCTAAAAATACAAAAAGAAATATTAATCACCTCTGAAAATGCATTTATTGTTTCCACTTTATATTAAGTGTCCTTAATTGCTAGATACTTACAAGTAAATTAATCATTTAGCACAATGCACTTATTATGTACATGCATGTTTTTACATTGTACTAATATTGAAAAAATTATCTGCTTGTAATTACATCTGTAATTACTTTCTGTAACTATATTTATAATTACACTGTTGACCCATCCCTTACCTTAACCCAACCTTAAACCTACCCATACCCCCAGACCTGTCCCTGACCTTACCTGTATCCCACTTCAACAGCACCAGAAGCGTTGTGCAATAGTATATGAACACATTCTGAAGTAGATAATAATTATGGCCACGTAATATAAGGTGGGACCCATTTATTTGTACATTTCCAATGCCAAATGGCAAGGAAAATCCCATAGGTAACTTTTTATGATTCAATCAAATCCTGGAAGTTTGTTCATTAGCCTAACTTCATACACATACACAGATTAGCTTCATTTCTTTAAATATGCAAACAGCAGTGAGCTCAAAAGGATAGTTCAAACAATAAAAGAAAATTGAATTACTATTTACTTACCCTCAGGTGATTATAAACCTTTATGGGTTTCTTTCGTCTGTTAAACACCAAGTAAGATATTTTGAAGAAAGCAGAAAACCTGTAACCATTGACATCCACAGTAGGAAAAACAAATAACATGGAAGTCAATGATTAAAGATATTCAGCTTTATACAAAATATCTTCCTTTGTGTTCAACAGGAGAAAGAAACTCAGACAGGTCTGGAACAAGTAAAAGAAGAGTAGAGTAAATGTAATTTTTGAGTGAACTGTCCCTTTAAGCACTGTATGAGCGATTCAGACTAATATACCTTTCCTGGTTGCGTCGAGTTCGTCCTTCAGCTGCCTGACCTCTTCCTTCAGATTTTTCTTATCCTCCTCCACGCCACCTTTGGCCTTCCCACCCACTTCAGGCACTTCAACACCCGCCTGCCGCAGTTTCTGATGAGACACAGTCAGGCCTTCGGTTAGTCATACCATGAGATAATCAACTATTTCTCAAATAGTGTTAATCTAAGTTCCCTAAAGATATCGAAAGGGTGGAGATTATGGGATGATGACCAATGATCAAGATCTGTTTGGTTTAGCAATACATGCTATTGTGAGTAATTTTTTCTTTGTCTCGATCAACAATTCCTGTTAATAAAATCAAGTTCTATCCTGTTACATTCAGAAAAACATCACATTGCATAGGTGGAAATTCATGGTTTCTCTGAATTTACAGTTTATAGTTTTGTTCTGCAAACCAATGATCATATTTCCTCCTAATTTAAAATAAAAATGTTGTCATTAAGAGCATTAAACAACGTAAAAATAGCCAAATGTTTTTTTTGTTGGGTTACTTAGGGAACAATAGAAAGAATGGCATAACGAGCGACAGCACAGAGGAACGAGCAACAGCACAGAGAAACGAGCGACAGCACAGAGGAACGCACGGAGGACAGAACAAATGAGTGAAAAAAAGAATGAACAAACGATAGAACAAATGAACAAACGATAGAACGAACGAACGAACAAACAAACAAACGATAGAACGAACGAACAAACAAACAAACGATTGAACGAACAAACAATTGATAGATATATAGACGTGTTTAGCATTTTAATTTTTGTCTTTATAATTGTAATTATTTTTATACAATATACTTAATTTTTTAATTTTGAAAAATAAATAGTGACAAAAAATATTTTATATTTATGATTTCACTTTCAGTAAGGATTCATTTCACAACAGTTTTGTTGAGTAATTTAATGACTCAATTCCCGGTAACAAAAATCAAGCATCCCCATCCTGCATTTTAACAAATATTGTGTCACATTGCACACGTAAAATGTGTTGTAAACACATACACAAAAAGATATTTCAACTACCATAAACCATGAATGCAAGCCTGTAGCTGGAAGACCTGCCAAAACATTTCACTAAACACCTGAACCACTGTCCTGTTGGCTCAACTCCTCATGGGGGAAGAAAAAAAAAGAAAAAGAAAAAACATTTATTAACACAATAAGTTAAGATGAGAAAAAGTGCTCTACTTTCCAGAGATCACAATGTTGTCAAAATATCAATGATCTTCATCCATGTCCTTCAATTAGAAGATCCAGTTAGTCAGTAACCATCCACTGTAGCTACACTGTAAATACAGCTAAAAAAAGTTAATATTTCAACTACATTTTGGAAAACAGCAAATCTCAAACCCAAGACGCCATCATTATTTTTATTATTATGTTTTTCATTTTTATGTTTTTTCAAGCAGTCAATTTTGAGATTTTGGATGATGAATTTATTTTTTGGAAATATTATTTTAGGGTGTCCTTGGTGCACATATTCCTTGTACTTACTGTAGTAGTTGCAATTAATTATTCATATTTACATGCAATTAACCCTAAACCTAACCAGCAATCTATCCCTAACCTTATAGTAAGTACATGCAATAAATTTTACTTTTACCTTTAATTAATATTACTCATTCATTCATTCTCCTTCAGCCTAGTCCCTTATTTATCAGAGGTCGCCACAGCAAAATGAACCGCCAACTATTCCGTCATATGTTTTAAGCAGCGGATGCCCTTCCAGCCTCAACCCAGTACTGGGAAACACCTCATACACACTCATACACTACGGCCAATTTAATTAATCCAATTTACCTATAGCGCATGTCTTTGGACTGTGGGGGAAACCGGAGCACCCGGAGGAAATTCCACACAGAAATGCCAACTGGCCCAGCCGGGACTCGAACCAGCGACCTTCTTGCTGTGAGGCGACAGTGCTAACCACTGAGCCACCATGAAACCTAATTAATTAGTTTAATGAATAGTTATCTTATAACAAGAACACCTAAAAAAATGTAATCTTTTTGGCTTTTTGTTTTAAATGAAAATATTATAATTAAAAATACACTTTTAAGAGTTTATTTTGTCACACTGAACAGACACAATTTGTGTCTGTTCAGATCAATAGATTTTCAATGCCATTTTCTCAAAATGAGTTTTTTTTCTGGCTGTTTGCAGTATTTTCTAAATTATGGAGTGATAAATAAATCATCGAATACTCAAAATGCCCTTTGTAAAAACTATCTTTGACCCCAATATGTCAGAAAATGTAACAATTTTGAACTTGACTTAATCCACTGTTCAGATTGTTGCACAAAGAAAAACATTCAAATCCATGTGTTTACTTTAATACATAATTTGCATACACCAGCAACATGTTAGAAAATGTAAAATGTTTTTAATGTATTCAATCAACTGAGTAGTAATAACTATTAGTTTTATTTACCCTCGTCACCTGCAGTGTCTTGTCTTAAATGACTATCTGAAGAAAAAAGTGTTTGGGTGCTTTGTGTTTGTCTGAAGTAATTAGTAATTAGTATATTCCATACAAAGCATGAAGCTGCTCGGTCAGTTCTTGTCACGTGACTCACAGTGCACTTGTGGCATTCTGAAAGATGTTTTCAACTAGGCATGCCTCCATTGGATATTACGAACTTGCGTGCGGAAAAGACGCGATATACAGTCGTGGCCAAAAGTTTTGGGAATTATAGAAATTTTGGAAATTGGAAATGTTTCTGCTTAAGTGTTTATAATAGCAATTTGCATATACTCCAGAATGTTATGAAAAGTGATCAGATGATCTGCATAGTCCTTCTTTGCCATGAAAATTAACTTAATCCTGAAAAAAAACTTTCCACTGCATTTCATTGCTGTCATTAAAGAAGCTGCTGAGAACATTTCAGTAATTGTCTTGTTAACTCAGGTGAGAATGTTGAAAAGCACAAGGCTGAAGATCATTATGTCAGGCTGATTGGGTTAGAGTGACAGACTTGACATGTTAAAAGGAGGGTGATGTTTGAAATCATTGTTCTTCCATTGTTAACCATGGTGACCTGCAAAGAAACGCGTGCAACCATCATTGCGTTGCATAAAAAAGGCTTCACAGGCAAGGATATTGTGGCTACTAAGATTGCACCTAAATCAACAATTTATAGGATCATCAAGAACTTCAAGGAAAGAGGTTCAATTCTTGTTAAGAAGGCTTCAGGACGTCCAAGAAAGTCCAGCAAGTGCCAGGATCGTCTCCCAAAGAGGATTCAGCTGTGGAATTGGAGTGCCACCAGTGCAGAGCTTGCTCCGGAATGGCAGCAGACAGGTGTGAGCACATCTGCACGCACAGTGAGGTGAAGACTTTTGGAAGATGGCCTGGTGTCAAGAAGGGCCGCAAAGAAGCCACTTCTCTCCAAAAAAACATGATGGACAGATTGATCTTCTGCAAAAAGTATGGCGAATGGACTGCTGAGGACTGGGACAATGTCATATTCTCCGATGAAGACCCTTTCCGATTGTTTGGGGCGTCTGGAAAAAGGCTTGTCCGGAGAATAAAAGCCACCATCAGTCCTGTGTCATGTAAAGCATCCTGAGACCATTTATGTGTGGGGTTGAATGATAAATAAAACAGAAATAATTAATGATTTCTTGTGCGGGCCGGTATCAATTGATCCACGGACCACTGCACTATTTTTGACATTCTTAAATACGTTACTGGAGCACGTTTTCTCATACGTGCCATTTCTCCTAAATCCACCAGTGGAAAAGCTGTCCATATGGAGGTTAGCAGTCAGCGGTAATGCCCCGTAGCTTTAGTTTTACATGTAAAATGCAGCCATATGTACCCATAAGAACATATTTCTTAGTTCTCAAAAATGTACACCAGGGCACATTTTCCAAAAGAGCCTGTGTTGGTAAAAGAGCTCATGCATAAAAAAAAAACATTATGTACTCTTGTTCTGCTTACAAATTAACACACGACGGCACGAGGAGCATTAAAGTTGTCAAGGGTCATGAAAGTTTGCCAGACTGTGAAAGACTCCCTGTAGATGTTAGACAAATCATTAAAACCTGCCTGAGTGAATATTTGAATGCTAAATAGCTCAAGGTATGCAACCCGAGGGACATGGACGTTCAAAAATTAGCCCTTTACAAGAGACCTGGACAAGGGAACAAACACAGGGGAGAGTTTTAAATCACATCAAACAAGAGAAAGATGTTTTCTGGCCTCTGGGGGGGAAAGAAAAATAGATCTGGGTCAGATGATGTTTTGGATGATGTTTCCTGCAGATATAGTAAAACAGAGCTCAAATACAACTGAAGAGACTATGAAAAGATTAAACTTATATGGGACACAGAGCAGAGACCTGGGTAATGTGCAGGCCATAATGACCCCTTCATTTACGAAATGGGACAATTTTTCTCATGTCACCTTGCTGTTTATCTAAAATCAGGAATCTATACACTGCTTCCTAGCTGGAACGGCATCCGCTGTGTAAAACAAATGCTGGATAAGTTGGCGGTTCATTCCGCTGTGGCGACCCCTGATAAATAAAGGGACTAAGCCGAAGGAAAATGAATGAATGAATGAATGAAAAATACCAAAGAAATATTAATAATAAAAATATATAATTTTTGGTGGGCACAACAGCAAAGTTAAAGAATGATTTCTAAGAAAACCATATAAACAATAAAAATGAAACAAAATCAAATTTCTTATTCTCATACAAATAAATTAATGCATTAATTTTGTTGAAAGCACATGACAAAGATCATCAGTTCATTAAACAATTTAAAAAATAAATAATCAAAATTATTCACAAAATATTTTTTTTTTAATTTAAAACACTATCACAACCTCAAACATTTTATTTTCATATGGATATCTGCATTATTTTATGATCATAAAATCAAAATCATTCAAAATCATTCGGTTATGAATCACATTTAAGCCATCAACATCCAGAAACTTCACAAATGCTTACAGTATGATAAATAACGCAAACCAAGCAAAACAGCCTGTAAAATTCCCAGATCAATGGGTGGTCAAACTAACTAAAACAAAACCAATTACATTTGATTAATACTACTTTGATTAATACTACAAGTGAACTTGCTAAAAATAACATCATCAAAGTGTAGAAGAAGCCCCATTTCAACCACCAAACCCACACAAAACCCCATCAGTCCTTTATTACTGAAAGAGCCGTCTCAGCTAATAGCATTATGCAATATTAAAAAGCTATTTGACATAACTAATAGCAGCAATATAACCACACTTTATGAAGCAGAATCTTGCAAAATTTATGACCTTATTCACACTTGATTAAATGTGAGAGCGCTCCGACGTTTGCCTGGGGACCAGTAATGGAGAACGGAATGATCCTGAACAGAATTTTGGCCAACGTGACCAAAACACTGACCAGCATTTTTTTATGCTAAACGCATTATTCTTGCTACACAAATTTCAGTCAACACAAAATCCATCGAGCTCCACAAACATGTTGGATTCAATGAGTTTGGTTGCCAATGTAAGCCATGAACATCAATAGCAACACTGAAAAAAATTCTTTATTAACAGTATTTTGTGATGCATTTATGAGTTTATTTTGTTTATTTAAATTGAATTATGGGACTTTGATCTCTCGTCTGACAACTTTTGATGTTAATACGTTTTTTAAAAACTTAAAAAGACTTATAGATTAGTTTAAAGTGATATATTGTGTGGATTGGTCATATATTTCAGGTTAAATATGTGTAACACTATACTTCCAAAATAAAAAGTGCTGCCAGAATTTTTGTTATTGCATGGACTTATTTCTATACACATTATTTATTTATATAATATTTTTTTGTACTATTACAAAAGTTGATAAAGTCACAGGGCGACATGGTGGCTCAGTGGTTATCACTGTCGCCTCACAGCAAGAAGGTCGCTGGTTCGAGTCCCGGCTGGGTCAGTTGGCATTTCTGTGTGGAGTTTGCATGTTCTCCCCGTGTTCCTGTGGGTTTTCTCCAAGTTCTCCGGTTTCCCCCACAGTCCAAAGACATACACTACGGCCAATTTAGTTTATTCAATTGACCTATAGTGCATGTGTGTGAATGAGTGTGTGCGGATCTTTCCCAGTACTGGGTTGCAGCTGAAAGGGCATCCGCTGTGTAAAACATATGCTGGATATATTGGCGGTTCATTCTGTGGTGACCCCTGATGAATAAAGGGACTAAGCCAAAGGAAAATGAATGAATGAATAAAGTCACGGTGAAACGGCAGAGGTGAATTTCCAACATTAACCCTTCAGTGCTGTTAGTGATGTTTTCCTGCCCTTTGGGGTGATTTTAAGTCTTAATTTGGCCACAACTTTCTCTGTTTCAGAAAATGGAATGATTTTTCATGACAAATCGTATTTTGACGCATATTTTGGAAAAAGTCAACAATACACTCCGGGCAAATGTACTACCCTTTCATTATGTTGGTGGCTGTTTTTGCCCCATTGACTTCTATTGTAATGACATTTTTCGATTAAAAAGCCATAACACCATACAGTCATGCATTCTTGATTGTTGGTGGTTTTCCCTGTTGGGAAGAGGTCAAATTTGTGTTTTTTACTGTTGATCATCAGTTGCAGCTCAAATAAATCTTAGTTTCTTGCTTAAAATTATATGGTTTTATGAAGTATAGAGTGTGTGTGCATGTGTGTGTGAGAGAGACCTTTGCACATTTACCTTGATATGTTAGAAAAAATTAAAAATAAGCAGCTCGGCTCTAAGAACATAGTAAAAATAGTAAGTGTATTTATGCACGCACACTATAATCAGATGTTTTACTTCATAGAACTCCATATAAAGTCTGAAACATTTTTGCACAGGCCTATCTAAAGGGTTAATTGTGCCAACTGATGATCAATAGTAAAAAGTAAAAGTTTTACCTCTTCCTAACAAGAAAAAAAAATCAACAATCAAGAATGCATGATTATATGGTGTCAAACGTCATTATAATGGAAGTCAATGGGGCAAAAACAGCCACAAACAAAACAAAAGGCTAGTCAATTTGAACAGTACACAGGGGTTAAACGTTGACAGATCTAGCATCCGGTAACGGGTGGAAAACGGGCAGGAGATAAGGAATCAATAGCAGGTCATGCACCGTTCTCACCTCTTTACCTCAGAGCACGACTCTGTTAGCATCAACACATCAATAATAACTGCAGGGAAGAAAAAAAACTATCATAAAGGTCGGTCGGGTCATCTCGCCCTCCAGAAGGACACATCGTTCCAGAAAAACACTGCAGCACAACGCTGAGATTTACAGGCCTCATTCTGTTAGAGTCAAACTTCATTTACTAAATTGAAATATTCCACCATCTGTCATTCAGTACGGCTTGTGCTCTTGTTTATGGTGGCGCTACACCATTTGACAGACATGAATTATGGTGGCATGCGAGCAAGCGTGTGTGTGTGCGTGTGTGTGTGTGTGTGTGTGTGTGTGTGTGATAGCCCACGTGTGCCATAGTGTGAGACCGCATGCAAAGATCAATGCAGTGACTTACTGCACGTCAGCACTGTAATTGAGCCACGCGCTGCTGATCTATCCTAGCATTCTCCACACTCGGGCATCTACATACTAACAGACTACAATACAGTACAATTCAATTTCAGATGTTTTACAATGTGCTCAGCCTGCTGGATTGTCCTTTCACACACATTTTTATCATCACATGATCTCTTATAACAAAATCACATCACTTTTTTTAATGCGCATACTGGAATTTGTTCGATAAAAGTGTTTCCATCGTAGTTTATGCGCATCTTTTCTTATCAAATAAAAAACGTATCCTACTCAGTTATGCGCACGAGTTATTTTATGCGCATATCCAAAATCTGCATAAAAGTAGGTGAATGGAAACATAGCTAGTAATACTACTTTACAGTCCAAATAAGAAAGGTTAAGGAGTATAGGACGGACAGTATGTTAATATAGTTAACCTGCAGCTATACAGTATATAGTGTCCTTTCCAAAAAAGGTGATATCTATGTGTATGTGTGTTTAAAATAGAAGTGCAGTGCATAGTTTTCATGATAATCAGTGCTTTCAGACTTTTCTCTTTTGGTTTGAAGAATCAATATAGGTTTATTAATGGTGAGGTTTGTCAGCACTGTTAATTATATGCTAGGAAGAGAGATCGATAGCAATTCAGAATGTCAATATAAGACAGAGGAGAATTACAACTCATTAAAATACTTAATACTTGATAACGCTGCACTGGCTACTATCTGAAAGCTGATGTACTTAAATTACTGATAATAAAAGTGAAATAAGAAGTATTTAATGCTATAAAATATATATTTTAAAAATGATTATGACAAATGCACTACTATTTCTAACAAGAATCATTTGATGACATGTTAAAAAAACTATTTAGGGATCATAGAGCATCTCAAAATACTGAGTAATTTATTAATTAAATTAAACAAATTTAATATATATACTCATACAGTGCTCAGCAAATACGAGTACATCGCATTTTGAAAATTTATATTTTTATCCATGGGTAATATATTTTGTTATATTTGAACGAAACAGATTTATTAAACAGATATATTTATTAAAATAATATTTTAGTCACAGAACATCTTTAGAAATAGAAAGATAATACATTTAAATTCATGCAAAATATTGGGGAATAAAATGACAAACTACAAAATTTCAACAAGATTGTTTATATTTTTTGTTTCTCTTGATTTTTGCTATTTTTAAATTTTTTTATAAATTTGGGCTACTAATTATTAAACCATTACTGTAAGTTATTTAGTTAGATTAGCTCCAGATTTGGCTTCAGTACTGACTAAACTAATGT
>CAIGQW010000259.1:10917106-10928094 GCA_903798125.1 Danio choprae
TGTGTGTGTGTGTGTGTGTGTGTGTGTGTGTGTGTGTGTGTGTGTGTGTGTGTGTAAACGTAACATTTTGTTGTATTATTTATCGTTTAAAGCCATTTTAGTCATCATATAGCAGGTATCCATCGTCATTGAGTGTAACGATTTTGTGTCTTGATGTGATAGAAAGGAAAAAAAGCAGTGACTGCAGGTTAATGGAAAATAGTGGAGCAAAAGTAGATACAGCACTAAACATGTACTCAAATGAAAGTAAAAGTACACATTTTTAAAACTACTTGGTAAAGTACAATTCCTGAGAAAACCTACTCAATTACAGTAATTTGAGTACAGACATTTGTTCGCTGTGTTTACAAGAGGTGGTGCGGCAGACAAATGACAGCGGTGAGGTGCACCAGACAAAACACAAACTGTGTGCAAATACTGCAAAAAGATGTTTGCTTACACTATCAGAACAACGAATGTGATGCAGCACAGTGAAAAACTACTGTCACAGACATCTATACACAAAAAGCTATTAATAGGCCAAACCACCCTGACCGGAGGATTGGCAGCTTGCTCTGACAAGTGCTACGGAGATCACACGGTGCATCAGTGTTATCATAGCGAAAGTGTGTTGAAGATGTTTTTCAGACTGAAAGAGAAAACTGTGCTGTTACAGAACCAGGTATTAGATTGTTCCTTTTGTACTCTCTCCTTTTCAATTTAGTTTATGCATAATTTAATCATTTGCTTATTATATCATATATTATAATCAGTATTTATGCCAGTGGCCAGTTCCCTGGAGCAGAGGCTATTGACCACCTCTGTACACCCTGCTCTCTGGTTTAGGAAAGGCTTTAGGAAAGTTTTAGTTTGTTTGTACTAAAGAGTCTTCTTTAATTTGTATTATTCACTTTTTTATTTGGATTTTGTTTTAAAATTACAATTTAGTTATTGCAGAAAAGATTTTATTTTGTAAAAAAAAAAGTGCAGCATTTGAGAAAAAATGAAAGGGCTCGTTTAACTTAAATTTGTCTCAAATAATTTTGTTTAAAAAATCTTGACTAAATCGTGAAACGTATCGAATCCTAAGTCAGGTGAACAGTTAAGAGCATATCGCCTTCATTTACATACTTTTAACGAAGCAAAGTTGTCAAACCATGAACGGGTGATTTTTTCTTTTTTTCCAATCTCAAATTTCAAAATGGAAGAAAAAAAAACTTTCAATTTCATGACTGTTCTTAAAATATCTCTGTTTGGTAACAATTACGTAGATCACATTTCCAAATAAAAGTAGTAGTTGTAGGGCCCTTAAAGGGTTAATTCATCCACAAATTCCATTTATTCTCACTTATGTGGTAATAGACCTTTATGAGTTCCTTTCTTCTGTTGCCAGCACCCATCGACTTCCATAGTAGAAAGTAAAATACTGTATAAATCAATAGGTGCCAGCTGCCGGCCTTTTTAAAAAATATTTTCTTTTGTGTTTTTTATGAGAAACTCATTTAAGCTAAAAAAAAGAATGGGTGAGTAAATGATAGAAGCATTTTTGGGTGAACTACTCCTTTAAGTGCTTATCATCATCCTTATCATAACGTGACCTACACTCTGTCATATCATATCATAAATCAATTACATTGATAATACTTGAACTGAATACCACAGATAAAAATTGTAAGTACAACTTTTGTCCTTCATATCCTTGAGAGAGAGGGTGGTCTCATTTGATTGACAGATGATGTCAGCATAGCTACAGTGACGGAAAAGTATTATGCAAGTTGAGAACTAAACCTACTGAAACCAATTTTTACAACCAGGGTACTAAATTTACAACCAGCTAGCATTTAGTAAGAGTAAAAGGATGAGTCAAAAACAAAAATGTTGAAGAATTAAAAATAATAAAGTTTACTACAATGTATATTTCCCATATACTAATATTCATGTATTTTTTTCCATACACTAAAATGTGCCCCGTGTCCTAAAATAACCCCCACTAAACCTTCATTCAGTAACAATAGTTTACATACCAAAAAATAATCATTTAGGTGTAACAGACATATATTATTTAGACCAGTGGTTCCCAAAGTAGGGGTCACGAGACATTGAGGGGCTTGGGGCTTAGTCGCTTAGTGATTTCCAAAAATATCATATAGATTATAAAACTATTAGAATTACCATATTTTATTTATAACCTACAGAAGATAAAAATAGTATTTAATAGTTACATAAAAACAACACGAAAATACAAAAGCCATCAGCCTTTCAATTCTTCTCCATTGGATTGCTACCCCTGGGGTTATTATGCTAGATTAATGACACAGCAATGGTGTTAGGTGCAGCAGATTGATTTTACGGCACAATGTTAAACTTTGACACCTTGACGGCACTCACATACATTAAAAAATACAGGCCACGACTGAACATAGAGGACAATATCCAAGTGGCGGAATCCAAAATTAAACCAAGAAAAGTCTTGTGCTGTAAACATTGTGCTCATTATTCACATTAAGTGAGGTTAATATTAAATTAAACAAATGAATAATGACTATGAAAAATTATATGGTTGTTAGACTGTTGCACTTTTTTTGTGCTGTCAATAAGCTTGTTTAAATAGTTCCTATTGGTGTGTGTGCACCGTTGTGTGCAATGTTTGTATGTTTATAACCACCGCCGAGGATAGTGGGGGTCGCGAGTCACTGAAATTGTTATTTTGGGGATCACTAGCTGAAAAGTTTGGGAACCCCTGATTTAGACAACTGAAATTCTTGTTGAATTGACTTTATGCCGGTTCTTAGCAAATCTGTCTTTGCTTTTGGACATAATCATGTTTAATCATTTTTTTTTGGACATAATCATAATTATGTTAAAAATTTGGTGAACTCTATGATCTCACAGAATGGATAATGATGAAGATTTTTACGAATATTTATTCATGAATATAATTTTTGATTCTGTTAGACTGAATGAACCTCCAATAAACTGCATGTTTGGGACGAAAGTCTACTAGTTATTTCAAAGTTTAAAAAAATAAAAACAAAACTTTGTCTTATATTTACATTATATTTGCAGATTTATTTGACCCATATAACAAAATGGGATACTCCGTCTATGACCTAAATACGTTATTAGCCAGTTGGCTGGTAATATTAGAATGTGTTGCAATATGACACATGATTAAAATCAACTTGCTCATCTTCTTATAAATGCACTCCTTTGAAACGGAACATGCAAAACCCCCACGACCCTGTTCTCAGACTCTGCCCGAGTTCTTTTCTGTTTACAAACTTGGTCCAGAAAATTAGCTAGGAGCCATCAGCTAGAGTGAAATCAAACCATGTAACCCATCACGTTCAGAACACCAGTGCCAAAGCCCCAGTGCCAAAGACAGACATGTTGAGGGGGGTAAACTACAGAAATAAAAGTGTCCTGCGGGAGTAATTGCTACAGAAAATGACTGAGATGGAAAGATAGAAAAGAAAACTCACAAACACAGAAGCAGAGCAAAGCCAGCGATGTATTCGTTCCTCTGGGCTCTGAACAGCTTCATGTGGATGTGCTCGATGGCCACAGGATTGTTGCTCAGATCCACTTTCTCTGCCACACTGTATTTTCTCACTTCTCTAAATGCATCTGTAGAGGCAGTAACACACTTTAGTTTGTATTTTCATTCAGTAATCTAGTTCAACCAGTGCAAAACAACAAAAAATTACATGTTTTATGGATGTCACAACTCATGTTTAAAAATAATTAATTTTCTTTTTAATAGTTTTTTTATTAATGCAAATATAGTTATACACTCTAATATATATATATATATATATATATACACACACACACACACACACACACACACTATAAAAATGTCCGTAAATTAGCAGTTTTCCTTATTTTGTGCTTTATGTTTTATGTGTTATTTCCCCCATTTATTTATGCTTTTGAATTGCATTATCTGACCTTGATCGTTCTTCCAACAACTTTGAAAAGGTTAAAAAAAGTGACTTTTCTTAACATTTTTATAGTTTAAAGTGATATATTGTCTGGGTTGTTGTTGTATTTTACGGTACAAAAACCTTGTAATAAACTGCCAGTACATTTTCTGTTATTTTACAGACTTATTTCTCGATATATTATTTCTTATATTATTTCAAATTACTAAAATGTCAATTACAGTCACTGTAGAGCTGAATTTTCAACATCAAAAGTCAACAGAGTAGAGATCAACATCCCATAAAGCAATTCACAACCCTAAATAAACAGAAAACTCTTGTGAATCACAAACTATGGAAACTGTTACAGATCTTGATTTTTACAGTAAATATATATGTGTATGTATATAGATATTAGGCATGGGCTTAATAGAACTTATTTATAAGTTCTATATTTATAAGTTACAGTATAGGTTTCTAACGGTATGATTACCTTGGATAAAAATATCACGGTATTGCCATTACTGCTCTAAAATAAGTTCTTTTTAAATGTCTGGTTAAAAAAAACTACCGTTTCCCCATTGAACACAATATATTTTAATTTAGGAAACTAAATTCCTAAAATAATTTAGGAATATTAAAAATATGTTGAAACACTAAACATGTCAGGCTAAATAATTCTAATAAACCATTGTCTTCTGCTGCATTCATTAGTTTTAAAAACAGATTCCTTTACAACACATAAAAAAACATATTTAAAAAAAACTTACATATACTGTAGGAATGGTATAACAGAATATTTTAGTGGTTTTAAAACCTTGACTTTTCCAAACCGTGGTAAACCTTGAAACCAGTTATCATCCCATGCCTAATAGATATACATATATATTTTATTTTATTTTTTTTTATGCTTAGAATGAAATAAAAATCAAATAAAGCAAAACTGAAAAATGTAATAAAACAGTAATAAAACTGCTCTGATGCTTAATATCTTAATTTCAACACATTTTTCTAATGATTCTTTGATAAAAAAAGAAAGTTCAATAACATGTGCTTGAATCCAAAATCTTTTGTAAAATTATAAATATCGTTACTGTCACTTCTTATCAATGCAATTCATCCTATCTGGGGGGAAAAAATATTTTAAAATTAGTATTTTATTGATCTCTTGTAACTAATCTTTTCTGCCAAGTTGCTTAATACTAAATAGTGCAATAAATATGTTATGTACATACAGATAGTCATATGCCAATGAGTGTGTTATGACATCAAGGCAGCAATCATTTATAAATGACCCGCTTTCGCAATTTAGTAGTAGCAAACCAGAATGGTGTGAGTAGCATTTTTAATCTAACATCTTCTTAACGATCAACATTAACTTCTGAAGACTGTTTTAATGCAAAAGAAAATGCAGATTTCAAGCTCACCTATGAGCAGAAAGACAAGAATACAAATGATGACAATGAATGCAGTGTTTCCATAACTCGTAATGGCAGTGACCAGCCGGGACTTGAAAAATTTGCTCCATCTACAAAGACAACAACAGAGATAACATCTTAATAAAAATAAGGGCAAAAGGGCACAAACGATAACGATAATCTTTCTCAACAAGTCCACAGAACATCATTAGGTTTACATTTCCCACACACTGAAAAAAGAGACCAAACAAGCATCTTCAAGAGGTTTTTCTCTGTGTTTCTAAGGAAAATGTTGCTTACCAAAATGTCTCAAGCTAAATTAGTGAGAGGCTCATGCGAATTCACTTAAATTAAGAAATTATTTTCTCACAAGGCTCTTATTTGACCCTCTTTTCGTGGAACAAAAGAGCTCCTCAAAATGTAACTATCCTGGAATCAAAACATCCAACTCATCGTTATTAATGTTTAATCGCTTTAACACAGCAACAACTATATTTCACAACTAATGGACACATTTCAATACTGGAAATCCTTGAAATATTTCCTGGAAAGAGCCCTGTTTTGAAGAAAAGTCTTGTGAAAGATCAGAAATTGATCAGAGGTGAAATTACAGTAGTTAACGATGACTCCAAGGCATTATTAAAGGGACAGTTCTGCTAAAAATGAAAATGCCATCATCATTTACTCACCCTGTACTTGTTGCAAACCTTTGTGTTTAAAACACAAAAGAAGATATTTTTAAAAATGTTGGAAACCTGTAACCATTGACTTACATAGTATTAGTTTCCTACTGTGGAAGTCAATGGTTACAGGTTTTCAGTTTTCTTCAAAATATCTTATATTGTGTTCAGCATAAGAAAAAAAACTCTTAAATGTTTAGAACCACTTTAGGGTGAGTAAATAGTGTGTACATTTTAACTTTGGGTGAACTATCCCTTTAAGATTACCACTATAACACAACTTAGGACGTTTAACTCAGTATGTGTTGCAAAACCCACCGTTTTGGGGAGATGAACGGGACACACAGTAGTAGTACAGCAAACACCTCACCATACAGAAATGTTGCCACAGCCGTCCATTGAAGACTCATGACGGCTACCTGTAGGTCTGTAAAAGTCAGAAGTGATCAGTCAAAAAATGTGCTTAATTAAAAGACCCTGTAAGCACAATTTAACATAAAGCATATGATTTGTAAACCAAGTGCCAACAAAAAGCCTTGAGGCAAAACACCCATTCCTTTTACTTCTTATCATGTTAAACATGTAGTCACTCAAGTCCTCTGGTACAACAGCACCATCTTATGTACACTACAGAGAACCCTCAGCCACAAAAACGAGGCCTTTACAGATTATCAGACATGATCGATAACAAATACGTGTCATTTACAACGAGAAACGAATTGGTGGTGGAAGTTAGTAAATCAGAGCATGTGGTCCAGAAAAAGCAAAGCTCGACCAACATTCAAGAGAAGAAAACCAACGAGTTGTGCTTTCATCATAATAGATAACGTAAGAAATTAAACAATAAAATCTCTGATCTGACAGCTGAGTGTTTGTTTAATAATTAAAAATAAACAATTCATCGACAGATCGTATCAAATGTTGGATATGAATGAATGATATAACGTTACAGATACATTATTTCAGCTTAGAGTGGTTTTAAATTAAACAAAATAATACCTAACATGATAAATATATGTATATAAATATATTTTTATAGATATATGTATGAATAAGTGGGAAAACGTAAACAAACTTAAGACCATAACATGTTTCTGAACCACTAACGTCACGTCAGTAAATTCGCTTTGATGTTTGAGGTAAACACAAAACTAACCGTATTAGTAATTAACAGTCTGAATAAGCCTGAAGTGAAATGTTATATGTAACTCTATTAGAACTTACTGAATTTGAAGTTAAATGAGAAATATTCGCGAAAAGGCCTGCAGGAATCTGTCAAAACTTCTGGTGCACCCTGACTCCACTTCACACTAATCAACTTCCGGTATGCGTGCCAACTCACTCTACGGTATGACTACTTCCCGCGTCGAAGGCGGTAAATGATAGAGTAAAAGTCTCTTTATATTGTCTTATGCATATAATAAAAATGAGGGTAAAATAATGAAAAAGATCGGATGCAAAGGGCATATGTGAAACATGCCGGAAGGCGGTGTAACAACAGGATTTTTTCGGTCAACAAGACAACAGTTTTAGGATATTATCTACACATACGCTAGCTAGAATTTTTCTTTAACGTTACCTTGAATTACAGAAGACGCTCGCTAAAATGTCATTCAGTGTAACAACAGTTTATATCAGAACAAAAATATACACAAAAATATATTATATTTACAACAAGAGTCATTTGATGGCATATTAAAAGCCCCAACACAGTCACTAACTGTCATTTAACATGTTTATACTTTGTCACTAGCCTTCAACCTAGATTTTATCCATATATAAGCAAGTTAAACTACAATAAAATGCGAGCCTGGACCACAAAACCAGCCATAAGTGTACACTTTTGGAAATAGATCACCTGCAAGCTGAATAAATAAGCTTTCCATTAGTAGTAGGCCTTCGTCGGTCAGTGTTGACCATGGTTGACATATCCTAATACAACTATTAAAAAAACTGAAATCTGAGGGTCCAAAATAACTAAAATATTGAGAAAATTGCCTTTAAATTGATCTATATGACGTGTTTAGCAACGCTAAGTAGGAAATTTACAAAATGGCTTTATGGAATATAATTTTTGTCCTAAAAGAAAATTGGATCATTTTGGCGCATACAATGCATTTTTGGCTGTATTCCAAAATAAACCAGTGCATCTTACAGTAGCTACGTTGTGCTCCAAGGGTCAGAAATAGTAGGCCTATAATGTTTCAATTTTAGATACACTGTAAAAAGTGCTTGGTTCCACACAATTCCTTCATGTTGTCCCAACACAAATCGATTAGGTTAACTTAATCGTTTTTACAAATTTAAGTGGATTGAACATAAAACAATCAAGATGTCCCCCCAAAACTCTTAAGAACTGTGTTGTTTCAACTCATTTTGAGTAAGTAATTTGAACAAGCAGCAAAAGTAAACATTATTTCACCCATATTTCGACATTTAAAGTTTATAAATGTTTTCAGATGTAGATTTAGAGAACTTTACTGGCACTTAATCAACTTTCTATTAATAAAAAACACTCTAGTTGTACATATACTGTAACGAACACACCAAAATGTAATGTCTTCTATTTGACCCATTAACATCAACAAGGCCAATCACATTTAAAAACAATACTTCTTAAAAAAATACAACCATAAGAATTATTAAATGTTGAAAGGATTTTATTTTGCTCAAGAGACTGAAGAGACTTTGCACATTTCTCTGCATCTCAGTCAATAAGGCCTAGAAATCATGACAAAATCCAAGAAAAGCTGACTTGCGCATCCACTACGCGTTTAGGTCTGAAATGCAGATTTCATCATCTGGAGTAAGATTAGTGTATATAAAAGTTCAGCTGAGCTCTGCTGAAAGTGCACTTTGGAGAAGGTCTGTAATAGTAACACACATAACAGTCCAAATGTATAAGGCACTAATACAAAAAAAAAAGAAGATAGCTATGATAAACACACAACACTGCAAAACACATTTGTCAAAAAGCATAACTAGAAATACAAGTAAAGTATAAATAAATAAAAAAATGATTAAAATAAAAACAGTACCTTCTGAATTTTAAGTCCGATGAGGACATTTTCATCTATCTTTATCTCCACTTTCACCATTCAAAACACACAAAATATCCCTTTTTACATTAACGTTATACAACTTCTGTCGATCAGAATATGAGATGCATCACATTAGTGAGGTATCAACATAAATATGAGGGTTTTATAAAGTAAGTCAGCACAATCAGTCATACAGAGTTTAATATTGTGAGCATAATAAGGCACTTGAAATATAACCCTCATTTTCTTTCCTTTTGGAAACAGAGCAGGAGTGTTGGACCTGTAGGCATAATGAGTTTTCATATCACGTATCACGCTTTTTCAATTTCCTTTCTTCTTTCCTGGCGCCTTCAGACTAGAAGCAAAAGAAGAGAGAGAGAAGAAAAAAGATTTTTTAATTAATTGTATATATGTATATTATATATATGCATTAAATGTATATATGTGTGTGTATGCATCTATATTACACGTTACATGACTGAAAGTATGACACACCTTTGTAAACTAAAGATTTTTTTCAATTTCAATTACACTCATTACTAGCAGGTACAAAAAACATTATACATTCTTTTATCCTTCAGCATGAGAAAGTCTGGCATGATAAAGGTTTCTGAAGGTGATGTGATATTTTCTCCATCTGTAGTGGAAAAAACATGTCATGATTCAGTTTTTAGGCCATGTATTTTAATGCTACAAGTGCAGGGACGTTATTTAGCAAGGGTTTAGTTACAAGTTAGTACAGTCATGCAGACATTGAGAAACATCCCCTCTGATAACTTGCAGCTTTTGACATCCTAAAATACAGTTTTCATCACTGAAAGCGGATTTTATAAACTTTTATGTAAGTGAAGTGGGAAACCGTATGCCCACAGAGAAACAGCACAGCTAAAATAACGAAGGAGTGGCTTCACAACAACTCTGTGACTGTTCTTGAATGGCCCACTCAGAGCCCTGATGTAAACCCAATTGAGCATCTCTGGAGAGACCTATAAATACAACGTTTACTATCCAACCTGACAGAACTGGAGAGGATCTGCAAGGAGGAATGGCAGAGGATCTCCAAACCCAGGTGCTTGTTGCAAACTTGTTGCATCTTTCCCAAAAAGACTCCTGACTGTATTAGATCAAAAGTGGGCTTCTACTAAATACTGAGCAAAGGATCTGAATATTTAGGACCAGGCTCTATTTCAGTTTTTCTTTTTTAATAAATCTGCAAAAAATGTTTGGGGTTTAGTTTGACTGTTTTGTTTGATTTATTTCTGTTTTGGGCGACACTCTTGTTCTTTGTTTTTGCTTTACTGATTATCTCTCTTTTTATATTCATAATTTTCTAATAATTGTTTATTTGATAACATTTTTTTGCGTAATTTTTTTTTATGTCTATCCTACTTTCACCTAGTATTCAATTCAATTCATCTTTATTTCTATAGTGCTTTTACAATGTAGATTGAAACTGCGTCAGTCCAGTTTTCAGAGTTGAGCAGTAACTGATATGATCTTACTTGAATGTTGCGTCTGATCCTATGTTTAACATCAAACATATAACAATTGTTCTGTTAGTTCATGTTAACTAATGCCAACAAATTAAACCACAATATACGCGGTTTAAAATGCAGGGTTTCACACAAATCTATTAAGTTATTAAATTTATGTCGGTTGAACAATGAAGTTGCCCCCAAAAAATCTCAAGAAATGTGTTTGAGCTCATTTTAAGTAGTTTGAACAAGCAGCGCAAATCTTTGAGTGTACTGTGTGACCTAAATCCTATTTTTGGTTTATCTCCAAGACTTGTCAAATATCTACACGTTTTCATCAGATTCAACTCATTTCTTTCAATCTTCATTGATATCTCTTACACACACACACACACACACAAACACAGACAGACAGACAGACAGACAGAGAGAGAGAGAGAGAGAGAGAGAGAGAGAGAGAGAGAGAGAGAGA